>JAVYIG010005719.1:0-131170 GCA_035222895.1 Strongylocentrotus droebachiensis
CTTTAGTATATATACTTACATATATAGTTAGACGAGGTGACTACGTGAATGACGACAAATATGAATTGATATGACGAAGAATTCATTCTGGCGATATGTCGGGAATGAAGTAGCAGAAGAAAGAAAAGGCTGAAAGCACCTATTATGACGAATGCAACTGTCGGGTCTATTCGTATTCCTGGCTATCGTGAACAGCCCTTTACCACAGAAAAAGTCAAACTGAGTCTCTCCCGTGTTTATTCCTTGTACATATCCCGGATGGAATGATCATATCATATTGATACTATGTACATATACATAACCTTTGTTTGTTCCTCGAGGATTATTCACAATGCAGCAGTCGAAGGCTTTTCATGCTTTTTCGTGTCATTATTTGTTCTGCTTTGATGCATCGTCTGTTGCTAATGTTATGTTAAAAACCCATTCACAAGACTCATTGACATACTTTATGAAATGGTTCTGTCGGAAAGGGGAAAGTTCATTTGCTCATTCGTACAAAAATGCTGAAGACATGTGGACTTTAATCTTATATTGGTATTGTATTTAAAGAGAAGGTTGAGTCTTGATAAAGAGGAAAATACTTTGTGGGATTTCTTAATCTTTTAAAGTCATGTTATTGGAAAAATATCCTAGGAGACATTTCTATTGGAAATGAGTGGTCCTTAAATGTCATCGTTTTCTGAAATACAACGAGGAAAGCTGAACATGTTTGAGCAAGTATTTATGTGAAGTCCCATTTACTAATCTATGTGTGCAGTGCATATTATCTCCAGCAAGAAAGGGTCATTTTCAGTTCATTTGTTATCATTCCACAGACGGTCTCACAGTACAACTCAAGTCGTTTGTACTCCATGTTTAACCTTTGCACATTGCTAATAGTTTCCTTCACACTGCAATCACATGACCAGTAATATACTTTATCATGAAGCAATGACTTCACCGAACATAAATATCAATGGAACTGAAAGCACACTTTGATATTGAGTAGTTCCTCAGAAATTGTATCACGTGAAGGCCTAATGTATTGATATCGTTTATCTTGCTTTCAAGGTAACACACAGTAAAGCCTCGTTTAGATATGAACCGGTAAACCGGGGTGGATTTTGTTATGATGATACGCTTCACATCTATGTATCTTATAACACAGAGCTCAGTGGAGATGGTGCACAATGTGTGTGAATGAGTCCGATGACCGGGGTAATACTATATGTAAAGCGCTTGGAAACGGTATTTCGGATTAAGCGCTACACAAATCTAGAGTATTATTAGTAGTACTATTAATATTATTATTAAGGCAATTTTCTGTTTGGTCTGTTTTCAGTCTGGTATTGGTCTCATTGGTGTGACTGAGGTATTAAGCCCGAACGAAACAAGTTTGGTTATTGAATTACGGTAACATAAAGAAAGAGGAAGTTAAATTGAATATAAGCAGCACTACAATCAGCACTTCACAATTCAATTCTTTTCAGGTAAATATTTGATTAATAAGAGTATCTGTGACGTACACTCGGGGTCAATCTCCCATTTTGGTGGTTTCGTTCAAAGGCCAGTATTTTTATTTTTAACTTCCCACTTCTCCTTTGTCTACATATTCTTTACGAATGCAAACATTTTCTCGTGAATGTATGTCTTATCTTTCGAATTATTGGGTGTATGTATTCTGATATATGGTTTGTGCTTTGCATTCGTAGAATATTGATGAAATTGAATTTTAAAAAAATCTTTCTTACTTTCCCTACAGCCCCGTTCCTTTTGTTTTTTTCCTTCGCTTGTTCGTATATTAAAACTGAATTAGCTAACTCTTTCCTTCTCCCTTTCTATGTTCTTCCCTATCTTATGATGTATTAATGTTGTACATTATCATGCATTCTTCCTCCTTTATTCTTCTGCTATTTAAATCAAAACCATGCTCATATGCACACATTTATTCTTCTAGTATTCCCCTATCCGCCTCTCTCTCCGTCTCCCCGCCCCTCTCTCTCTCTCTCTCCCTCTCCCTTCATCGCTCATAATAGACTCTAGCTATTTCCACAACTGCCATGCTCCTCGAGTTCTAACCCCTCCCTCTCTCTCTCTCTCTCTCTCTCCCATAAAAAGCCCACACACTCACGTCAATCATTACTGCATACATTTGCTCTTTCTAGCTCTATACTAATCATAGATTTAAAGGATGTTTTTGCTTTTATTCCTCCTTGTTGTTTCAAACAAGACCACTTTTCTTTGTAATCCTCCTTTCTTCTGTCAGGCAAATAAATTTCACAAATAATGTACCAATTATCTCTTGTTATGTGGAACAAAATAGCAAGTTTTAGTTGCAGTTTTAGAGACGATTGTTCATAACAGATTATATCGAATTATAATAAAGAAGTATAAATGTTAGGCTTATGGTGATCATAATAGCCGCACGACGCCTGTACAAACATCATTAACAAGTGTACACACTAAGAACTTCAAAGTTAATGAAATGAGTGAACGTTGCAGGATATATAGTTTCAATGAGTAGTAGCCATAGATATATCCCTCAACATGCCCCCAAAATGATTATTATAGTAAAAGCAGTATCAATGTAGATCTGTTGTAAGAAACTTTGGCAAATTAAACATTCAGTGTTGTGTCGTTTAGGATTTCAAAGTTTGTGGCATAACATTTATATCTTGAATCTAATGCTGAACTGATAGAAACGAAATATGACTATTAAATCTATACCAGTAAAAATAACTGGTATCACAATAGCAGAATGTATTCTGTAGTACAATGCAATTGTTTGCACCACTGTGAAGTCTAGCGAAACTTCATTTGCTGCCATGAGATAATCCATATAATAATAGTAATAATAATAGAGTATATTTAGGTAGCGCATAATAAATTGTAAATTTTTCTATGCGCTTTACAGTTGTGTACAATCATAACAATTTTAATATATATAAACAACATTAATACAACAATAAATAACAAAATAGATAAGCTAATGACAAAAAATATTTATGAGAAAGTAAACCAATTAATGCACCTATAATTACACCTATACAATTAATTAACATTACATATAACAAATTCAACGAACGGACAGACACTCATATACGTATGCAAATCATGTAAGGTGTAGTTTTGATCAGTCTCGAGGGGTTCCTGCAAAGCTTCAAGTTATATTTTTAATAAATTGCTCTAAATTTGTGATTATTAGTACTTAAGGATAAATTTGATTCTCTACATAAAGTTTGCATTGTGTTTTTAAAGCACTTTTTCTAAACAAATCACTTAAATATTTGTATAAGCTTTACTCTGTCCAGCAGGTTGTATTCCTGATTAAAGATTATTTAACAAGAAATCAGAAACGTGATCATTTATATCTACATGCAATAGGTGTGTACATGGTGAGCAGCATCTCTGTTCCTTAACTGAATAAGCATAGTTGATGCCCTTAAACAAATATGTTAGTTTTGTAAATGTGGAAGGAACATGTTTGTCATTCCAAATCATGTGCATGAATTCCATAGAGAAGGCTCAAAGACTGAGTCCACTCCAAAAATAATTTGCTTTTAAAAGATGCAGAAATGGAGAGAAACAAAGCAAAACAACTTTGAGAAAAAAATCGGATAACTAATAAGGAATTTAAGAATTGTTGAAAAAAGCATTAACAAGTATGGAACAAAAGAAATCACTATACAAATCACCAATTTGGTTATAAGTTTGTGACGTCATGTCCTTGCCATTTATCAATTGCTTTATATGTTTTAATACCATTAATTTCCCTTGTTATCCCCCAAAACTTGATTTCTCCATTCCTTTGCCCAGGTTAACTGATTTGAATGACATTGTGTGCATGACATTTCACAAAATCATCTTTATGAACTCAGAAGAATTGATTCTAATTTCTGAATATGTTATGTTCATAATTATTGATTTATATTTAAATAGTTTATCAAAATTCAATTTTTACATGATTTAACTGAGAAAAAAAAACACTTCATAATCATGCAACCACACAAAAACATATCACTATCAATATAACTTGGATGCTGGTGTGAAGAAACAGGATTCTTAGGGGGGAAATGGGAAATTCGTATTATCAATATCAAGAAAACAATTGGTGGATAGTGAGGCAATGACGTCACAGACTTAATATTTTAAATGAACTTGTACAAACAAATATCGTAAAAAAGTACTGTCGCTGACTCAATTTGTATTTTGTACAAAATGAAAGGCAAAGTGATGATATTAAATTTTTAAAAAACACAGCTTGTTTGTTGTAATTACTTCTTTGTTTAATATTCACAATCTAAGGAGGATAGAAAGAAAGGGGCAGATAGAAAGTGCGAGAGAGAGAGAAAGAGAGAGAGAAAGAGAGAGAGAAAGAGAGAGAGAAAGAGAGAGAGAGAGAGAGAGAGACGGGGTGTGGGAAAACGTCGTTTTGCCTCCATTACAAAAAAATTACAAATACCGCTTCATCGGCCTTATACCTCCCTCCCCCCAATGTTTGACGTACAAAGCAGAGTTTAAAGTTGATATAACGATATCCTTCTGTTACATCCAAGTATTTCATAAACACTTAAAGGAATAGTTGAGTTTCGTTGCAGAGGGCGCTACTCATTTTTTTTTTTGTGAGATAGTGAAAAGCTGAGTGTCAAATCTGAAAGAACATCCAATTCAAATTACAAAATCATCTTTGTATGATCAAAATCGGTTCAGAGACGGCTGAAATATCCATTAACATGAATATTTCTAATATTTGTGGTGCCCCACAAATATTCGATAATTCGAACAAGCCGTTGAAGAACGAGATAGCGCCTTATACGTTTTATTCCAGCCAACGCCGATGTTAGCTTTTTCGTGTTGGTTATACACTGTTGGTCATAATGGTGGAATAATTATTTTTACCCCAATTTATCGCATGATTTTGACAATGATTTATACCTAATAGATCTAGATAATAGTATAAACTCTCAGATTTTATTGAATGAAAATTGGATGTTTGTTTTGCGTGATTGCTAAAGCATGTGTGTGCTACAATGCTAATCAACTAGGGGACCTATGTCCTTAAGTCATAACTGACAGTAATGGGGATTAATACCTCATAAAAGGGCACTAATATAGCACATCGACACGGTTTTGATCCTGGGGGCTCACAGTAACGAGGCCATTGCTTAGCCAATGAATCATGACTGTACGCAGCGGGCCTAGGGTACATCGACGCCCCCACAAAAACAAAAAAAAAACAAAGAAAATGCAATACATTTTCTATTATTTCATTGCATTTTGCCCCGACCCCCAACATAACAAAATCTGCTATGTGGGCATGCCGTGAACCATAATGCACGGCCCTACAGAGGATTTGTTTCCTATTGGGGACTGGGGCTAAATGCAATGAATTATTGAAAATTTATTGCATTTTTTTTTTTTTTGTGGGGGCGTCGACGTACCCTAGCGCCCGCTGCGTACAGTCATGATTCATTGGCTAAGCAATGGCCTCGTTACTGTGACCCTCAGAATCAAAACCGTGTCGTTGTGCTATATTAGTGCCCTTTTATGAGGTATTAATCCCCATTACTATCAGTTATGACGTAAGGACGTAGGTCCCCTCGTTGATTAGCATTGTAGCACACACATGCTTTAAGCAGTCACGCAAAACAAACACTCCCAAATTGTCATTCAATAAAATCTGAGAATGTATACTATTATCTAGTTCTATTAGGAATAATCATTTTCAAAATCATTCGATAAATTGGGGTAAAACTAATTATTCCACCATTATGACCAACAGTGTAATATGCACAACCAGCCAGCCCGTGTATTTTTATTATTAATTGATTAATTAATCAACGGTCATCGATTTTTTAAATATTTTGTTAGGGAGCTGAATTGGTATGATCGTAATGCCTAAATTTCACACATTTTGGGGTCTAAAATTACCTTCATGACAGTTTTAGGTCATAAAAGAGCACTAGAAATGTCATAAATAAGAATAAGAGCAATAACCATGCATTTTGAAGGCATTTGCGGTCTGAAACAAGAACTCAGCTATCCCTTTGACAGTAAAATACCCAATATTATGAATATTACTATATTGATCATTTATATCTTCTTTGATTTCGTGCATGTACCGAGTTCAAATTGTACTTTTTCAATGATTGAGAAATAATCGCTTCAATCATTAGATTCAAATTCATGTAAAATTATATTTCACCCTTGAAATCTGTACAATCTAGCACAAAGGAAATTTGGAACGTTCCCAATATTTTCTCTCAAACTATTTTAGAAAGATTGATGCACTTTACAACTTAACGACTATGTTATGAAAATATTGCCCATAGCACATGGTAGCCTTTGGAAGATATATACCATGGTTCGAATGATATATACAACGAATGGTACTGAACTGAATTAAATTTCATCTACGCTTTTGTAAAATTCATTCGCAATCAAGTTAGTTGGCACTGAATGGAATTCGGTGTTTTGATACATCTCACCGTCCCCCTCGCCAACCACCGGATCATTCATATTATCAGCACGGGGAGTAGGCGGGGTCGCTGCACCGTAGAGTTCGTTGTCGACCATCGAGTCATCTTCCTCATAAGTTTCATAGACGTTCCGGTCGGGGTATTCATAAACGGCGTCATTTTCCTGATCAGCCACCGCGCCATGCTTGTGAGAGCGAGGAGTTATCGGGGATGGGGCACCGTAAAGCTCGTTGTCAACCATAATCTCTTCATCTTCATAACCTTCATAAGCGTCCTCATCAGTTTCGGGAGCACCGCTCTTGGGATTACCAGGTTTTGGACTTTGTTCATCACTTGTTCCATATAAAACATTATCTACGAAACTTTCTTCAGTATCAGTTTCATTCCAACCTTTCGAACCCTTCATGACAGAGGGTGTGTCATCCTGTGTCACGCCCTTCCAAAGATGCGGAGAAGGTTGCTCAGCAACGGAAGTCCCAAATCCGCCATTTTGATCGCTGACTGGCCCAAGCGTTAGATAATATGGGTCTTGAGGAGTACGGTCTGTTGGTTTGCCATCTTCGTAGCAGTTCGCAACCGCGGCATAGTTCTCCATTTCGTTTTCATCATCGGGTAGGACTGGTTTAGCCGCACGACGCCTGTAGGAAAAATCATTAACAAAGTGACTACATTAAAGGTAATACAAAGTTTTGGTATGGGGTCATGAATTTGGTTCAAATGAACATAATGGAAGCAAATGCGATTCTACAATATTAAGTGATCGTTGTCGCGGTTGAAAACGAGTCTAAAGCTTTGAAATTGTAAACAATTAACTCTTTATGTTGTATAGCTCCCTCTCAAGGTCAAGATATTAATTAAGCTATAAAACAATGTTTCTTGACTAAAATCGACCGATTAGCTCTTCCCGTTTGGAAATTATATATCACAACTACATATTCTGAGATTTTCATGGTTGCAGCTAACATTGTACGGCCGTATAGGCACTACTTGCAATTTATCAAAATTTACCGGGAGCACCGGTAAATTTTTATATTCAATTTTTCTCAAAAGCAGAAGTGTTTTAGGGGCTAATTTTTCTAGTGCTTATAATACATCCACAGGGGCATCCAAATATATCAAAATGGTAAAGAATCGCTATACACCCAATTTCAAAATTTCCCAAAACTTTGTATTACCTTTAACTTCAAGGTTTATTAAATCAACATTCTGAAGCTCCAATAAATAGGAGTAAATTAACAAATTGACATGTTTGATCGAACTCTTACACTGTTCGATATATCATGTTATAAGTGTTGATTATAATGACGTACCTTGCTTCTAGAAACTGGTAAATGTTGATTTAACACTTTAGTTTTTAGAGTGCATTAATGTAATCACACAGTTATACATAGTTTACGTAATTAGGATTATCTTTTTAATTTTGTATTAATTTCTCTTGGTTACAGTTGGCGGTGTTACGTTCCAGTCGAATGCTGAATAATATAAAAGGAATTGGAAATTATTTGTTCAAACCATGACAACTGGCACAAAGGTCGATTTTGTTTTTGCTTAACAGTCTTGGATATAGAGCGTAGACTTGATTTTATTTAACAATCTCTAAAGAAGAAAAAATACTCGCCGAAGCATGGAATCTTGACAATTATTTTTTATGAAGAGAGTTTGTTTTCGGTTAAAAACATTAAAGTTTCCTGTGTTGAAAAAAGTAACAGTTCATATATGAAATAATTCTGGACTGGGGGTGACTTTTATATTTTCAACATTGATCGCTAAATTAAAACATGCGTCCAAAATGTAAAAGTATAGAATCATGGTCAATTTGGGGTAAAAATTAGACAAGTTGCGTTACTGTGTACTAATAATGATAACTCATAATAAACTAAGATTTTTTTAATTTTAAATATACATATATATACCTTCTGAACAAGACGGTGGTTAAAACGATTACCAATAAGATGAAAAGGATGACCACCAAGCTTCCAGCTGCAATAGCTTTCAAGAGGAATAATATAAAGATATGTATTTGTGTGTATATATATATATATATTTGCCGCAAACATATTTTGTTTCCATTGAAAATTATTTGCTATATTGAAACCTGTAAAAAAACAAGCCCGTCGTCTCCCTTGTGTTGAGTAGCCTTTATGTCCATGATCACTGTATATTACATGAAGGATTGCATTTTGAAATAACCATTTCACAATGTTCTGTTTTAAACATCGGATTGTTATATACATCTTCAATAAATGACTTTGCATTCATTCTATATGTTTTCCTTTTCAGAACAAACTAACATAAATAAGTGTGTTCTTTTCTTGTGATGTTAGAATGTTTTTATTCATGATTTTCTTCAAATTTATATCAAAAAAACATTTTTTTTTTAAGAACCGTATTTGACACGTATCATTGCCAATTAGATATTGATGATAAAAATAATGATCATTATCTGATAATCGCGAAGTTACTCACCTCCAGAAGGTAATGAATTTCCCTTCGGACTTTCTGTGATGAAAACGAAGACATTGGAATTATAGAACCAACAGTGAGAATTTAAAGACATCAAGATCACTTAGTTATGTAATGTATTATAATTGAATATGTTACTCTAATAGATTTTTCATAAATATTTGTATTAACTTGCACGTAATGAATTAATACTCTTGGCTACATGTGTTTTGTTCAACGTTTTTATATTTCGTTCTTGTACTATTTAAATATACTTGTACATGCTTATTTTTTTAATTTGTAAAGCTCATAGAGAAATTTCTGTTTATTATGCGCTCAATTAATCTATATATCATTATTATTATTATACAAAATAATACATAAATAATGTAAAACCAAAAGATTGGCGACATTATTTGTTTTCTTCTAAACGTCACACGCTGCTACATGGCAAGAACCTTTGGTGAATTGTGAAAGTTCACTGTTGTGTCAGAATGATCAGTTACTATCTCGTATACCAACCATAGCTATTTAAGACCGACACTTGTTTTAATGTGACACCAGTTGCGGGTTTTCAATATCAGTGAGGGGACATGGGGTGGGAGCTGCTTAGCTCTTCAGAGCTAGCAAAATATGTACAAAACAGTCGACCATAGTCAGCTAAAGCTCTCGGTCGTGATTTAATCATTTCGCGTCATTCTCGGATGTAGAACGATCGATATATTCTTAAACACTTCATGCCCACCAAAGTTTCTGGGTTTACAGAAGTTTTTTATAAAAAAACATTAAGCAAAACAAAATATGAAAGTGCTTCAAAAGTTAAGATTTTAATAGCAAGCATTGTCTTTTTAAATTAAAAGAAAGCTTTCATTCCAAATCAAAATAAGGAATTGTATTTCTTGAAATTAGGATACATTCGAGAGCTACATTCTAAAACCCCAAACGTAACGTCATTTATATGTTAGAAGGGCAAATGAGTAGCATTTTCAAACTGGTAGATGAACTCTTTTAGCATGCTTTATTTAGCCTTTATACTGTTGGATCTAACATGCTACAAGTGTAATGTACGATTTTGGGAATGGTGACTCTCATTGGCCCTTTCAAACGTCGATTCAATATGTTGAGCTTTTAAAGTGATAGGGTGGAAATATGATCACGATGCAATAAGGAAGTTCTTCTAGATTAAATTTAAATCACAAATACTTTATTTAAAGCCATAATGGCATGTCAATCGCAACTGAAGGCTTTGTTTATGAACGGATGGGGGTGGGGGTTAGGTAGGGTTTTGGACTCCTTAATTTGTGGACAATTTTTTGGAGAGAGCAACGAGAGGAACGGGGGATCACCACCTCTCCGCCAGTGCTACGCTTGGTAACTTTGTTTAAAAGTTCTGTCAAGGGCTCTTAAATATATTCAAACCTGTAGATTTTGGAGAAAACCATGTAGTTAGTGCTAATGATGTTAGTAGCGATGTTGATAAATATGCCGTCGTTGTCAATGACATTTCTAAATCAAGAAAAGAGAAAAAAACGATAGTATCCGATATAAAATAAAATGTTAGTAAACTAAAGCAAATGCTGTGATATTTTTTTCTAAAACACTCAAATCTAAAGTCGTATAAATGTAGTTTTATCATGCACACAAGCGGTATCGGGGGAAATCTAAATGAAAGCTGAAAGAAATCAGGACCTGTTTTGATAATAAGCTCATTGTCAGTTATTAAGGATCATCTTTTCAAGGAATATGTTCCTTTCATATTCTGTTTTCTCATGCTGTAAATACATTGATACTTTATGTATATAGATACCTGCTGAAATTCAATCAAATATAATTATGCTGGGAACATAATTCAAATTACGAAAGTATTCGAAGGGGTACAATGTGACTATAGATATGAGCCCAGGGATTAAATCATGCAAAAACACTATCGAAAGTCAACGTAAGATAATCGTATTGGCACCGTTTAACACCTTTTGAAATGTGCTAACAAAGCAATGAGTTGCTTGTGAAGGCTTACTTCGAATCGTCGGGTCTACGCGTCCGGTCGGGTGGTCGTATAATACGACCTTTCATGAAACAAAAACGGAGGACCATTGTAAAGATACACGTTAAGGACGCAACCTTTCGTAGATTCGCCTTTTTCACAAAAGATCGGATAATGTGACCACCTGACCCGACGCGATGACCCAATGATTCGACTAGTAAGCCATTTTGAAAGTCTGTGGGATCGTGTTTAAAATAGATTAATATCTTGATACAATGTCAAACTTGTTTGTGATTCTGTGCTTTGCGGAGAAGCTTGCGTAGTAAAAGTGATTGGTGTCGTAAGCATTATCTCTGAAAGAAAGAACAACAACTTCTAACACAGGTTCAACATAAGAAAAGGCATTTCATAGCAGGTGGGCTAGAGCGGCAAATAAAAGGAACATGATAAAGACAGTTTCATGAGAAAAATTTAAACCTGCAACTGTTTTATGCAGTTGGATTATGTTTGTAAAGTAAACGTTAGTTGTGGTGCTTGCATCGAGGCAAGAGAGGCCCTGGAAGAAACATATTTATTTTTATTTTGAGAACAAAATGAGCGAAGTTCAATGGGTTGGTCGGATTTACCTCCGGCATGCGTAGGGCTCAGTGCATTTAAGGATACATTATTTGAGTTGACTGTGGCAAATGTAGATCAATGTCTTGCAAAAGGAAGTAAGTGATGCGGCAGGGATTCGAACCCGAAACGTACCGTGTTCATTGTCAGGAGCCCTATAAACCACTAGTCCACAACACATATATTTTACAAGTCTTACCTTCATCACATGTGTAACCAGTGTAGCTTGGTGTGCATGTACATGTGAATGATGATCTAGCTACTTCATGGCAAGTACCTCCATTCATACAGGGGTTACTGTAACATGGGCTGAGTGCTGGAATGGAAAACAGATTAACACTCAATATCAAGAACATGAGAAGACATTGATAACTGAAATCATTGTCCTTCAATTAGAATTATCGCTAGAGTGAGCTTGATTGTTCTTTAAAGTCACATCACAATGCTGCTACATTAAAAAACTATAAGAATGTTTGTACTTGTTTCTTTTAATCACGACAGCTCAGTGGTAGAGCGGTGGTCTCATAACTAGAAGGTCCTGGGTCTAAACCAAGCCGATGTGCTAGCACCCTTTAGTAAGGCATTAATCCTCATTACCCCGACCCTCAGAGAGTCATTAAAGCCTTCTGTCATCTAGTTACTCATTTTCAAAGTATACAATGCTTTTTAGCTATCACGTATAAAAACAAACCATCTACCTGCCCCATGTACAAGGGTCTCTTGTTTTCAATGTACTGAAGACTTTACCCTGTATAAAGAACACAGAATAGATGAATAAATAGATAAATAGTTTTACCTGAACAGGTAAAGTTAGGTGTACTCCAATTGCCTGTATGCTTACAGAAGCTGATTGGTTCATTATCAGGAATATAACCATCTTGACAGGTGTATAGAGCTATATCTTTATACACTGATCCGTGAATTATTGGGAAGGAGGCAAGTGCAACCTCAGGTGGCCTTTCCTCACATTCGACAGCTATTCAGGAAAACAGGATAAATATCATGTCATTATTCATATTTCAATGAAGGGATGCTTTGGTTTCTTTTTACATTAAAAAATAGTGTTAGTACAATTTGCAAAATCATTTTGTTTAATTATCTCTCGCTCTTAGATGAGAATACCTTATTATAATCCTTCATGAATAACATCTTTATTGACAGCAATGATGTTCAAAGTTTCGACGACGCCTTTCTTCATGATTTCAGTATTAAACAGATTTTCAGCCGCATATTACTGAAATTTGATAGTTTTTAACCCCCGTCTTTAAGCATGACGTAGTCAAATATTTATGAATTTTGGAAGATCATCTCTAAACGTTGGCACAGTCCTCACATGATTTTTCAATAACAGTATATGGTATATATAGTAGTTCATTCACTTGACTCTCATTCCATTCGATGAGGGTTCGGATATCAAATCGGCATAAATGTCATTTGGCAAGACATAAATCCACATTTGCCAGTATCCAGCCAGGTGTAGAAAGGCTTTTATCAATTGCTGGGGGTTATGATAATTCAAAGGCCAACAGGAACACGAAGAAGATCAGTATTAATGCTGATGGACTACTCTCTGAGTAAATAAGATTCAATTGTTATTTCTTATTTATTAACATAACGATCACTTTACCTTCACACGATGGTCTTTGATGATTCCATGCTCCTTTAGTCGTACACCTTAAAATGCTTTCTCCAGATAATGTATAGCCCTCCTGACAGGTGAAATGAAGAGTAGCATCGACAGAGTAAGTTGTTCTATCGTCTGGTAAACGATTACCATTCAAAGGTTCACCTGGGTCACCGCAGGCAGGAAGTCCTGTAAAATATATAAGGGAAAATGTTTATACTTATCACTGAAACATCCATTCTGATATTTAATTAATTAATTTATTCTTTCCATTCCTTCGTTTACGTGAAGAAAACCGTAAACAATATATATGATGTATCATGATCTTTACACAATACACAATATTTTGATAGTTCAAATATTTTCAAATCACCTCAGCTATAATTTTTGTCATCTGTTCAAAGAAGCCTTCTAATATATTCATTTTGTATTTTTGTACATTTCCATGACCCCGTAACAGATATTCAAAAGGTATATTTCACATTTTCTCACCAATTTGACATAAAGTCCGCCTTGAGGATGAACAATATTGGTCATTCCATTGGTAGTGAAAATCCCTTCTCATTTCTACACATTCTTCGGCATTCGTATTAGGTTCGCCCTCGTACCATCCCTCATAGTTTATTCGGGTTTCTGAAGAAAGAGATGAATGGTATGATGAATATGATGTCCTACTTTGCGTTAGGAAGTTGCTCTGAGTTTAACTTCCATTAGGAAGCCTTAATATAACAATACAAGCTTCAATACTACTCGTAAATGCTGATCTGTAATTGGAATAGTCAATTCTAGACATTACGCTTGGGTCTTGTTTGATTCAGATTTTGCCTTTATAGCATACAAGATAATATAAAATGTGTACATTTGGGTATTTTTATTTTTAGATTGCATAGGTCCAGTTGAATGTGTAGTTTAAAATCAAGTATTCCTACAAAAAGAAATGTAATGTTTTTTAATTTGTTATTGCACTATTTTTATCTTTTCATTGCCTCCGAGATTTTATTTCTCAATTCACTTAATTACAAATTAGCAAATGCAGCTAAAATATCTGAACTTGTTAAAAACCTGGGCCACGTCTTACAAAGAGTTGATATCAATCGCAACTTATTTGCGATTGATATTAATCGCAACTATTGACATAAGAAACAGAAAGCTGCAAACTTGCGATTGATTGGAGGACTTGCGATTGATTTGGATCAATCGTAACTCTTTGTAAGACAGGGCCCTGATGTTGTGTGTGTAACGTTGTATATACCACACAACAGTCTAGTTTTCCTCCTAGTCCTATGTAAGGTTTTTATTAAAACATAAGTATTGACCATGTAAAAGCAAGTTTCATGTTATAACTTTGGAGCAAGTCATAAAATACATTATCAATAACCCCATTCATACAATACAAGTGATCGAAGATCTCATTTTGCTAAATAATTTCACTTTTACTAAACAATTTATTTATTTCTGCACTGCAACGAATTACTTTTATAATGCCAAAGATCACCCGGATTTGCAGACTTTAAAGTGATGAGGTATCTTTGTCTCAGATTCTGAAACAAAATCCTGGATTTAGTTCATGCTGCAATCATAATTATAAACCTTTAGGACAGTCAGGAACCCCATGAGTTTTATAAGCCAATCGCCTGTCTGATTATCAAGATATTTATGATTGGAAATCGAAATTTCAAAAAACCGTTTGCCTAACGGTTTGTATATCTTATACAGTCTATTGGGGAAAATGAGTATGGCAAAACCGGTCACTCAAAGACTTTTACTTTTTTGAGGCACTTCAGGATCATTTTGAAGCGCAATTTGTTTAGGGCTTCAATATATCACCATATTACAAACACTGATAACACGTAAGGCCATGCACCTCGGATTTAACATTGCCTTCAAAATTAAGAGGCCTTCAAAATGAATGACTGATAAATTTGATGCTGATTTCATAACATATAATATCTCTAATCTCATTTCAATTATTGTGTTTAAATATACAAATAATAATGGGAAGTTTTATTGTATTGAATTGAATACAAATAGTGGCCAATGGTATACCAATCACATTTCTGTTTACAGTATATATTCTTTGGCCTCTTTTACTGTTAGATTTTTTTTCTCAAAGATAAATGTTTGTCTTCAAATAAACAGATACAAGCTACATTTTACTGTTACTAGGGTTTCTGAGGAATCACATACTATCAGACCAATACCAGGAACGTCCGACGTCTTCGTCATAGCCACCAATCCACCATGCCCTGTTTACGCCTATGTCTCTCAGATACAGGGCTCGGTCCAGCAATAAAGCATTAATGCTCTCATCGAGTATTTCAGCCAGAAATCCTCCTCTCTGATTACACTCTATGGCCCCATCACCACAGTTCTTCGAAACATCCAGGAAACTGAAACAGGTGTCCATGTATTCTAATACAATTTCGGAGTGGTTAAGTCCAACACTCAGGCAAGACTGATCTAGAAAGAATGATTGATTGATTGATTTTTATTTAAGCTTTGGGAAGAATAAATCAGCTAGGGGCTGGGCTGAACATCTGGATGGCCTCGACATTTGCTATTCGAAATAAACACCTTATGCTCCTTACACGTGTGAAATGGCGCAAAGAACAAGTGAACTTAGATATCATGATACAAGAATTTCTGTGAAAGCCTAGATACTGCATCATTGCAAACAATGCATACATAAAGTCAGGCGCGTACGCAAGGGGGGGGGGGGGGTCGAACCCCCCCCCCTCACATTTTGTTTGTGTGTGTGTTTTGGCCCCCCACCCCTCATTTTCTCTTTTGAAGAAAACAAAATGTGTTAATGGGTGACCAACAAAATGTGACCTTACCCCCCCCCCCCCCCCCCCCCAACGGAACGAAATAACGATCGGTCAAATTTTTCAAATTTTCGGGACAAAAAAAAAAAAATGTTCATGTCTGGCGAAATCTAACTTTTCTAGCAACAGAAAAGGATTAATATATATAAACAAATGAAAAAGATGATGATGAAATAGTCGGTCCAACACTCGCTTGTATATTTGACCAGATTTCAAAGCTGAATTAAAATAAACTCATGACTATGAGCAACATAGAGATACTTACTATACTGACAGAGTAAGGCATTTTTGTCCTGTCGCGATTCAGGATTCCATGAATATTTCGCCGAGCCTGACTGGTATAACAATTCAATGCAATCTCCTGGATTCGAATCCGGAAATGGGTTTTGCCAAAAGAAACGTTCGATGTATTTGTCACCTGATAACAACAAATAATACACAAAGGGATATTCAACAGTCATCATAATAATTGTTCATATAAGTGTGTTGATCTAGCAATTTAGACCGTCCTTTATTATCTTCAGTGTTAAGAATTTAAGACACAGTGAACATATTAGGTGCCATAATGTAAAAACCCTTATCTTTCTCTTATATATTCACACTTTCTTTAATACAGCAACATCGCTATAAAAACTTCGATGCGAATATAAAAAGTACACACTTTGAAAATAACCCCTAAAGCTATAATTTCATGATATCTGCATGATTTCTTTAATGAATTTATGGGTGGGGGGTCCTATTAACTCGGATGGCACTAAAACTATTGAAAATATTTTATGTTTGAGTGAGCACTGGCTAATTTAGACAAACTCGTGAAAATTGGTTTGCGCAAAAATTAAATTAGAACAAAGTGCATATCAAGCATCGACGTTGTCGCTATGTGAACTATCAATTATTGATTTAAACCCTCAGTTGATCTTTGGTCTTATATGTGCAGTAGTGTACCACTATCTCCTACTCGCCCACAAACACACACACAAACACTCGCATGTGTACGTAAACGCACATACCATTGCAGATTTATTGTCTTTCTGCCCTGAATTTCAATTTGTGCAAGTTTGACAGAAAGTAACTCAATACAAAACATGTATACAAGTTTGTTTTTCTTCATTTTCATCAAAGAGAGATGAAACCTAATTTCTAAATAAGTAATTTGTTTCATTTGTTTGTCACATCTATTCAATCTAATATTCATGATACGTTGCCGTCTGATTCACTTGGAAAACCCGCAGGATCTTTCACATTCATGTTTAATTGCAGAAAACAATTAAAGCGTTAACTTTGTCAATATATCTGTTAACTTTCCTAAATTTCTAATTTACCATCCAACACCTTGTTTCATGGGAGCCTACTTACGGTCTTGGCAGTCTTTTTTTTATTTTAAAATGAATTAGAAGTTTAAAGAAGCAAATATGTAAAATTAATGGCATTCAATCATCCCCACACTACGAAGACAAAATGGGCCCTGTAGCAGATGATCCGTGCTTGAAAGACATCCCCTGCAACGTTTGAGGGTGTGTAGTCCTGAAAAGGACTGTTGGTGTAGTCTTGAAAAAGACTGTTGGTTATCTTTCTTAGCTTATAGTTCTCCTGATGATGGATAGTCAACCTGTTCGAAACGTCGAGCCACTCCCGCCACTCATCCTCTCCGAGCGCTATAGTTCACCTTAGAACTATAAGCGTATCCGGACAACTACCCCCTGGACATCCATCCCATATCAACTACCCCGTAGGACAACTACCCCCTAAGGCAGCCACCCTTTAGAACGACTACCCCCCTCCCCGGAAAATTACCCCCAGACAACTACCCCCCGGACAACTAGTCGTAGGGGTAGTTGGCTGGGGGTCTTTATCAGGGGTGGATGTCCAAGGGGTAGGTATCCTAGAACCACTTAAATGAATTACACATGACTAAATTAACTGTGACATTTGTACGACCCCGGATTCCTAAGACGGAATTGAAGAGCAAAACAATTAATTTGAATGAACAAAAAGGGTTCAAATGGACGGGAAATCCTAAATTACCCCGGTCATGTAATTCAGGCATGCCAGCACACAATAGATTTGAATGTTTGGTTTGAAATTCTTACCTTTTCTCCACTTCCAGTCTCGACCTTCCTTGGCTCCGATCCAAAAGTTAGATGTCCTAAGAATCCCGACTAGGAATTCCTGCGTCTGAGCATCTTTCACTGTAGCAAGTAGCGCCTTGTCAGTTTGGCAAAAAGTGAATGAGTTTTCCCAATTTCTATAGTTAGCTGGTGCACCGTAGCAAGTGAGATCGGAATACCGTTCGGTTGTGCCGCATGTCCCTTTGAAAAGTAATCAAAAACTTTGATAACGTAATATAAAATACATTTGAATATACATATACTGTACCTCCGGTAGAGGAACATGATTTTGTACATCCTGCTATGACAAATGTCTGCTCTATTAATTGACACAAAAAATACTTTGATTTTCAAAATAAATAAATCAATCATACATTGTCTAGCATCATAATTAGCATTGATCCTTGGGTATTAATGATTCTGGTTTCAAGAAATTACAGCCGTCTTATTCCGATTTACCAGAAACTCTTACATATCTGTTTATTTGGGTCCTGCTTTGCTTCAACAACAAAAACTACTCTCAATAAAGCGTTAATTCCCCTTTATTCTTTGTGTATATATACATGTATACATGCAAATAAATAAACTTATCGTTCGCAAAGATAAATTACTTACTTTGACAAACTGGTGGATCTTTCTCCCATGTGCCATCTTGTAGACATCTATTCAAGCTACTTCCAAGCAGAGTGTATTCACTGCTGATGCATGTATATGATATCGTCTGGTTTACCACGGGAGCTTCAGCCAATGGAGGATCGAGCTCTGAATACGCAGATATGGGAGGCGATGGGCATTCAACATCTACATGGTCGGGAGAAAGATTACATAATTATCTTTGAACATATAGAAACATAATTTTGGCGATGTGTGTTTTTTTCTTCCGTATTAACCAAAAACATATATATGCATACAAAAGCCTATAATTATGTGAACATTTCTACAAGTCAATAATATAAAAAGTTAACAGCTGAACTGCTCTTTCCAGAGCCATTAATAATAAGAGCTCTGTTTTCTGTCAAGACCTCAATGTAGCAAAGGGAAAAAGTGAAACGATAATAATGTATCGAACTAAATGAGGTTTTGATAGATATAATATTGATCAAGATTGATATCTTCACGAATATAATAATATCAACTTTACGGAGGTTAAAAAACATTGGTCAATATGTTCATTACTGGATCATAGCTCTTTCTCTGTTCTTTTCTAGTGATTCTTTGTTTCTTCTAATCATTTGGGGTCTTCACAAATGTTTCCTAGGTATACTCTAGTTTTATAATTAAAACCTAATTTACAACATATCCTTCAATAGTTATATTACTTGTAATAAGTAAATGTAAAACCATAGGGCTTTTCTTCATGTGGAAATCCTGTAGAAAAACAGTTGCATGTTTTGGCACTAAAATGAAACTGTACATCGACAGGGAATCCTGGGGTCCCGACTGCCTGGAGAGTTCCCGTAAAAAAATATAAGAATTTCGTTTTTATAGTTTATTAAAGTACTTTCATTTGACCCACTGGTCTACATACTCATACTTTTAAAATACAATTATTTTCATTTGTGTAAACCTGTTACCTTCGCAAGTGGGTGTATGGCCCAGCCAAGACCCGTCCTCTAAGCACACCCATACAAGAGTGTTTGTCAGGCCATCCATCATGTATCCATCGCTGCATTCCCATGTGATATAAGAACCTATATCCAGCGTTTGGTTCGGCAAGGTTGTTATGGTGTTAGGTATTGGGTCTGGCATGGCACAGCTAGCTGATATCACACCTGTGGAGAGGATATATGATGGGAAAATGATTGCAACTACTTTCGAGAAATCGACTCAAGGGCAATGTCAATATCCTATTGCTGTCCCATATAAATCATGTTCCGGTTACGTAACACGTCGTTGTCACGTTCACACAATTCAATACATGACGCACAAGGCTATTTAAATTGCCTTAGGTTAATTTTGTTTAAGTAGTTTTTATTGTTTAATTAGTTTCTACTAAAACAAAGAACAACCCCACCCCTAGAAAAACACAAGGGTTTTCACATCCCTGATGTCTTTTTTTTTTAGGGGGGGGGGGGGGGGGCAAGCATCAATTTAGGAGGAACACATGACACCTGACCTGGATGGAGAGGGGAAAATTTTGAGAAACGCCTTGTCAAAATACAATGGTGCAAGGCTGGGCTTATAAATAATTTGACCTACAGTACGATGACTTATCCACTTGACTACAACACGTCTACGTTACTACACTGTCGTTCATATAGTTGGAATATTTTTGTTTTACCCCAATTTATGGAATTATTTTAAAAATAATTTAAAATAATAGATCTAGATAATAGTATACATTCTCAGATTTTATTGAATAATAATTTGCCAATGTGTGTTTTGCGTGACTGCTAAAGCATGTGTATGCTACTATGCTTATCAACTAGGGGACCTACGCCTTTAAGTCATAAATGACAGTAATGAGGATTAATGCCCCACAAAAGGGCACTAATATAGCATATCGACACGGTTTTGATCCTGGGGCCTTACAGTTACGAGGCCATTGCTTTGTCACTGAACCATGACTGTAGGCAGCGGGGGCTCCCCAATAAACAAATTCACGTAAAAATAACGTCAATATCAAGGTATCGACTTGAACAGATTTACGTTCTTCAAACACTTGACAATTACGTGATTGTGTTAACACGTTTTTTGCACTAGGTCACTTATAAAACACGTACACTAAATTACGCAATTGTCACTGGAATATAACCATTATAATAACGTAATTATCTCTACCTTGGAGACCATGGTATTTAAACCTAATACTCCCGTGCTTGTTTGGTTATGTAATTACATCTTCATAAACGAAATTATCACATTATTTAGAAGTTTTAGAATCGCGTCACAGAAACACATGAAGCGTTAGTGTTAGTTTTAGTCAAAATATCTGCATGAATATTAAGAGGCTGACTTGAGATGAATTATGTTCTGTATTCACGTGAAATTTACGTCGAAGAGGAAATATGTTACTGTAACCCGCGTTCAACCCAATATTTACACAAATGTTACACAATAAATGAACCAAAATAATGACGTTCTCATCCCGTTTCTGAACATCGTGTTTTGGATCCTCTATAGTCACGTCCAGGCGCGCCGGAAACAGTTTGGGATTAGAGGGGGGGGGGGGGGGGGAGAGGGTGCATCAATCCCAAAAGAAAAAGCTAGTTGCAACTGGTCCAGTTGATGAACCAGTTAATGCCAACTGGTAACCCTGGAAATTGAAATGGGCTTAATGATCCAGTTGATCCTGGCCAGTTAGAATTCAACTGGTCTAGCTGAGCCAGTAAAACCATTTGGTAAAAGTTCCAACCAGTTGAATGGCAACAACATTTCAATACTGGTACGTCTGTATTTCCAATGTAAAGGCACTGGTAATAAGTAGACTTAACTAATTTAATTAATCGATTTTTTCTTCTTCATATACTTGTATGTTATTGAAATTATTTTAGTTCATAGTTAATATTTCCCTTATTCATGTTTAATTAAATGTAGTTTATACGAAGTAGCGAAATGTCCTAATAACTGGTAATTTATATTTGTAGTATTTTACAAATGAATTGCATATAACTAAATCATCAGTAATTAAGCAATATGCTGTAAATTCAGATAAATTGTTAAACAAACAGATCTGCACGCGCCCCATATTCAATATGCAAATTAATTGGTGTCAACTGGTTCAACTGGAAATATGCCAACAGTCAGTCATCAACTGGTGCAACTGGAAATATGCACACAGACCAGTTATTAGCTGGTGCAATGAAAATATGGCAACAGTCAGTTATCAACTGGTGCAAATGTAAATAAATAATCCCAACAGTCACGGGATTATCACCACGGAACTTAAATGGTAACAGTGAAACCATTAAGACACCCAAGAATAACTCATTTTCACACCTAAAAAATCAAAGATTCACACCTAAGATTAATAATCAGTTTGAGTCACGAGATCATCACCACGGAACTTATGTTAACTTTGATTACCATTTAAAAAGGTGTTTTCAGACACCTAAGAATGTTTTCACACCTGGAAATCACGGATGCCCAGCTTATATTGATAATCCGTTTGAGTCACGAGATCATCACCGCGTAACTTATGGCAACTTTGACTACCATTTAAATAGGTGCTTTAAGACACCTAATAATTACCAATTTTTCACACCTAAATATCACGGATTTACAGCTTAGATTAGTAATCAGTTTTAGCCACGTGATCATCACCAAGAAAGTTATGATAACTTTGAAACCATTTAAAAAGGTGTTTTAAGACACCTAATAATGACTAATTGTTCGCACCTAAAAATCCCGGATGCCCAGTTTAGATTAATAATCCGTTTGAGTCACGAGATCATCACCGCGGAACTTATAGCAACTTTGACTACCATTTAAAAAGATGTTTTAAGACACCTAACAATTACTAATTGTTCACACCTAAATATCACGGATTTACTAGATTAGTAATAAGTTGTAGCCACCTGATCATCACCAAAAAAGTTATGGTAACTTTGAAACCATTTAAAAAGGTGTTTTAATACACCTAATAATTACTATTTTTCACACCTAAATATCACGGATTCACAGCTTAGATTAGTAATCAGCTTGAGCCACGTGATCATAACCAAGAAAGTTATGGTAACTTTGAAACCATTTACAGAGATGTGTAAGACACCTCAGAATTACTAATTTAATACAACCAGAGATTCACGGACAGAACAATAAGACGATTATCCGGTGTAAGTAACGTGATTATTACCATCAACCTTGGATAACCTGTGATACCAATCGATAAAGGTGCGTAAAAGACTAAATAATTACTCATTTAGAGGTGTTGTGGTCGAGTGGATACGTTGCCGGACTGTCGATCACAAGGTCCGCGGTTCTAGTCCCGCCGCTGCACTAATGTCCTTTGGCAAGACATTGATCTACATTTGCTACACTCCTACCAGGTGAAGTAAATGGGTACCTGGTAGGAATTTATTCGTTGAAACGCAGCGCGCGTAACAGCTGCACTGCTAATAGGCGAGGAATATTGTGTTTTGAGGTCAAACAAGTAGCAATAAAATATTTTTCACTGCAATGCATTTTAGTAAGTTCCCAAAATGACATACTAAAAGTCCAAACAAATCCAAGTAGTCGAAGTGTCCCTTATTTGCATAAATCTAATATGACCGCTATTTCGAGGATTTTCACATAGATTTTGTCATATTTGTCAACTTGTATAGGCTGTTGTGGCGCTAAAAGAGTAGGAAAAGAGATCTGCTGTACATTTTGTATCAGCTAAAATACCCATATACTACAGGTACATCACACACCTGAAACAAATCCCCCCACACACCCACACCTACACAATCCAACATGTGATGTATTACCTTAGCAGATGATGTTATTTCATTATGCACTAGACAAATATCATGTCATTTTCTATTGAAAAAACTGGCCCTTATGAGTATCCGTAAAAACACGAGAGCTGTCATAGGGTTAGGTAGGGGCACAGCATGTACCTTACATTATTCGTGTAGTGGAATAATTGTGTCAAATTTCCATAAATCCACAATGGCCGCCAATTCTAGGATTTTCTCCTAGATTTGGTCAAAATATTCACCATACATATCTTTTAGTGTACTTTGAATGTCTAAAATGTTATTTCCAAGATTTTGTTTGTTTGCATAAGGTTTCATATGCCCGGTTGAGTGTTTTAATTTTCTTAAATTCAAAATGGCTGTTAAATTAAAAAAATTTGTAGAGAATATATTATAATTATATTTTTTGTCCTATGTTACATTCAGACTAATTGCGACAACACTTATATATGTTGTACAAATATATTTATATTTCAAATGTTTCATAATTTGTTTTTTTAATTTGCATATATACACATACATTTTTTTTAAAGCGGGTTAATTTGCATACATTTTGTGTTGATTCTCAGCTTACAATGTTTACAATCCCAGTGCAGTTGTTATTACAGGATGCAGGTCATGAGGCCTACAGTTAAGTATACATATTTTAATTTGATTATAGTTTGTAGTCTCCAACAAACAAACATTTATGTGGCATGCTGATCAGTAGTATCATCGAGTTCTAGGTAGGCCTATAATGGTTGTGAGTTGCTACAACTAGTGCCACGACAATCAGTGCAGGCTGTTGAGCATTGGAGGCCATACTTCCGGTACGTGCATTTCTTGGCTGCACAAGCTTTCTTGCATCCACATCTGATGACCTTAAGGTGTTATGCGGATGCTGGTGTTTTATCAGTTTGTATTGGAAGATACTTCCCATCCATGACCTGCCAACTCAGTTTCCCGATGTCAGGCTGTCTGACATTCCTTTCCATTCTAATATCTGATAGTGGAACTTTCCTGCTGCTGAAGTTGGTTGCAAAGTCTTTGCTTCTAAGGCAGACAAGATTGGTGATACATTTACGCAATCCTCTATTGAGTCACCACCATAAAGGCATACCAGTGCCTTCTCTCTAGCTGGAATAATGGCCTCCTTCAGGTATGATGCCGACTGACTAAATACCATGGCAAGCTCACAGAAGTCGTCAATCTTTATGATTTTCTTCAGTGCTATGCCTTTCCCTAGTCTAAATATGCGAGACGTTGTGTCGCAGTCCAGAAGCTCATGGCAAAGAGAAAGTAGTCACACACACAGTACTTCCTAGAGTTTCCTGCAGCTGTTTGATATTCCATGTTCGGTTTTTCTTGGAGATGCCTTGGGCTCAGCTGCAAAAAAAGAAGACCTTTGCATTCAGATCAGCGTAGAAGATCAGCAAGATGAGAAGGTTTGTGTCATCACCGACACGAAATGTTGCTTTAAACTTCTGCTGCATCACAATTCATTCCAGGAATCTGCTCTTCCTCAATTGCTACATCACAATGAAGATCAGGAAGATGCTGTCCGTTAGTAATTTTTCAAGAGAGAACTTAAGTGGGCTGCTCCCCGAAATTAGCTACTCCACATGGAACACCTGGGTGCTGAACAACCTCTGGAAATTCCTATTGTGATCACCACAGGAGCTTCCGGAGGTTGTTTGTACTTGTTGCAGATGTACATTATACAAGTGGTATCAGCATGGTATTTAGAGGAGCATCAATGAGTAAATGGCCCCGCACATGCAGCTCTAGAAATCGCTCCCCACCCAGCATAATGGCATACACTACTTCAAGACGATCATGGGGTCCTGAGCCCGTCATCAAATGCCCTGCAGAACGATCTGCTTCAAGTCACTGTCACTAATTGGCTGGCTCCTGATTATTGTGAGTGCCTTCCACCATATCAGCTGATCAAAAGTCAAAATAGGTGTATATTATTCATTTAGCATGGGTACAAGCAAAATGCAGAGTGTAGTCATGCAGGATGGATCACTAGGATTCATGTCAATCATGGAGAGAAACAAAGCAGATGACTGATCAGGGTACTTGCCGTTGTTTTTATTATCTGTATGTCTTCAACAACAAATCAAATCAAATGTTGGATCTTCTGGTCCCCGATTCACAATCGGCTGGTAAACCAGAGGTTGTACAGTTGTAGATACCTTTAAGTATTCAATGTTGATACTTCCAACAGTAGCAAAGTCCTCAGCGGATACCGTTTATCTAGGTACAGGCTTACAATACTTTATCCCTGGGTTTTGGGTAGCAATGTACCCATCTGTGGAAAGTACCTGATCCATCAGGAGTGTCGATATTATTTGCAATATACTGAATGCACTCTTGAGAAATTGCCGCACTCCTTTCATATTTCTTAACCACCGGATAAGAGCATTAGAAGCATTGCGCATGCAGTGTGTCGATCAGAAAGCGAGATGAGAATTGAAGATGCATTTGTAGTCCAAGCTGAAGAGGAGCAAGGAGAACCCTTGGACGTATTGTGTGCATTATGGCTTGCCCAATAGATGCCAGCATTACAATCTACCTTTTGGCCAACATACATGGTCCTCAATAGCAGTTTGCAGGGAGTGTACGGTGAGGCAGCAGTCTTGATGATTCTCATTTTCTCCTGCTTTGGTGTGTTGTTCTTTGGCTGCTTGTGGAATTCATACAGAATAGCACTAACTGTGCTACGAAATGTAACTACATGATGCCTTCTTTTCAGTTCAGTTATACAATCCTCTCACCGAAGTGCCCCTGTATTTTCTTGCTCATGTATACCCCACTGTCGGCATCATGATCTGTATTCGGAAAATACACTTGCATCTTAGTAACAAAATCAACTACTGTTGTTTGTTCCTCATCATTTTCCTCAAGGGACTTAACTACTTTTAAGAATGCAGTCAATTTCACCTCATGTTTAGGTCGGCCAGTTTTAGCCTTTTTGGTGCTTGTGCTCACAGAGTACTACTGGTATTTGTTTTTTAGTTTTAAAGTTCACCATGCATAGTTTATGGTATTACTGCATCAACTGCGGGAAGATCATTGACCGATGCAAGTCTTCCAGACACGTTTTGCGACCAAGTATCATTTTTTGTAATGCATATCTCTACTACAACTACAGTAATAGCACAACCAAGACCACACCAACAACTAAAGCCCCCTTCCTATTGATGTAGCTATATAGGCTTATGTGTAGGCTTGCCTTATGTAGCACTGCATAGATCGGCGATCAAGAAAGGTGTACATTCTGTGGCGTCATGAATTACAGGCTTAATATGACCTCTGAATGACCTTAGATGTAGGGGGTGTAGTGACAAACTTTGATTAGTTATTGTGCCTTAATGGATTCTGATATGTTAATTTAAAAAAATGTATTGTATTATGCACATTGTAAGCTTTCCATCGATATTATAATGAAACTATTATTGGGTGTTCTACTTAAAAGTTTTGCAATGAATGACTATGAATTGGGTATCATGGATATCACATAATAAAAGCTAACGGGTCTAACTTAGTTGAATATTTGACAAAAAAGTGACTAGAGAGCACAAATACCGCAGTAATATGGATACTTGTACTGTGATGAGCCATTAGCATGCAATGTATATTTCTGTTTGTCACCTCTCTAAAATTAAGTAAATTGTTGCGGCACTGAGAACAACTTCTAATTCCAATGACCATGAGGATAATGTAAGGTACAGGTAATTGTACCCCTAAAAGCCCTACCAACAGCTCTTGTGTTTGTATGGATACTCATGAGGGCCATTTTATCTGAATATTTTTATTTTATTTTTTTCAATATAATTAAAATGACATGATATTTGTCTAGTGCATAATGAAAAAACATAATTTGCTGAGGTGATAAATTGAGCATAAATTACATATTGGATTGTGTGGGTGTGGGTGTGTGGGGGATTTGTTTCGGCTGTGTGATGTACCTGTAGCATATGGGTATTTTAGTTGATACAAAATGTACAGCAGATCACTTTTCCTATCCCTTTAGTGCCACAACAGCCTATACAAGCTGACAAATATGATAAAATATATGTGAAAATCCTCGAAATAGCGGCCATATTGGATTTATGCAAATTAGGGACACTTCCACTACTTTGATTTTTTTGGGCTTTTAGTATATCATTTCAGGGACCTCATGCTAGGAGTCCACTGGGCCAGCGCCAGTTGATGCCAGTTTGCACCAATGCAATTTACTGTGGGGCCTAGTGTCGCCAATAAGGTGCCTAGTGGCGTGTAGTGGCTCAAACTGCCTCCCAACTGGCTCGTGGTGGCCCGTTACGGCACCAAATTTGAATGTGGCGGCCTATCAAAATTGTAAATATTTAGTAGAGATGTTGTTCATACAGCAGCAGCTGAGGAGGGTCTGAACCAGGTAGCCGATGGCCGGTATTTATATAGTCGGCAAGTAGCGCCAAGCGGCGGCAAGTTCAAACTAATTTGGCGACCTTTGGCACAAACTAATCACCAAGTGGCGCAAAGTAGCCGTCTAGTGACGCAAATGGCGCCAACAGGGTGAATTTTGGAATCAAATGGCCGTGTAATGGCGCAAACTGGCGCAAACTGGCGCAACATTTTGGAGCAAGCCGGGTGGCATTTGTCGCACGCAATATGGCACCCAGTTTATTCCACTTGGCGTCACATGCCGAGCGGACATTAATTCGGCGCCACAGCGGTCCACTACGCGCCAATCACATAATCTTTGGCGCGAACTGGCACCAACTGGCGCTGGCCCAGTGGACTCCTAGCATTACTAAAATGCATTGCAGTGAAAAATATTTTATTGCAATTTGTTTGACGTTTACCCCCAAAAAGACACAATATTCCTAGCCTATAAAGCCAGGGTAATTATGCTCCATTATTGTAGAGCGCTTAGAGACTTCTGACAAAGTAAGTGTTAGGCGCTATATAAGCACTGTAATCATTATTATTATTATTATCACCACCATCGGTTAACGGACAAAAAACTCGTTGCTTGGTGAAGTGGTTATTTGGTCATTAACACTTGATTTACAGAGGTAAGTGGAATCACGTTACTCCAGTCGCGTGATAAATTGGTGGTTTTTAGGTGCGATAAAAACGTGAACAGGAGTACCTTTAAAAAAATGAAGACACGAGTCGAAAACATTTAAATATAGTTCAAAAGGCACCATTCTTTAAAATCACTTAATATACTCTCCCAAGAGAGGTTATTTGTTAGTGTTCTGTTTATTGGGTCTCTTTCTCTCTCTCTCTCTCTCTTCTTTTCGTCATTGAAGGAGTTTGAGGGGGCACGTATCTTCAAACCTATGACACTATATTATATAATTTACACTTTTTATTTAAAAAGAAACTCATTTAGATATGATTATAGGTACTATGTCCCATTTGGAGGCCAACAAGATGAAAAGGTGAATTTCCAACGGCATTTGAAAGTAAATACTAATTTAGAACTTCCCTAAAAAAAGGGGGGCTTGAAAATGTCTTGAAGCGGGAAAATAACGATTATTAGTTGTAGAATCGACTTATAGACAGTGGGCCCAATGGTCAATATCCCCTCAGAACTATAGAGCCAGTAAGTAATAGTCTGATTTTCAGGCCATTTTACAGAATGGTCGTACGTTTTATCCTGCGCAAAGTTTCAATCAGTTACATTTTGGCCATTACAATAAGTGGGTTATTGATGTAGACAAATGATCATGTACCCTTTGATGCTCATTTTATGTATGCTATTACCAAAGAAGAAAAAAAGCCAGTCAGTCACTCAATAGTGTCTGACAGTGAAGTCTAGCAAGTAAACGGGTTTCCTTACATAATTTGAATATTAGGACACCGCTAAACGTTTAAATTTCAAAGATATAACATACATGACATATTCATAATTCCTGCAAAGTTCTACAGAATTTGATGTTGGCTGCAAAAGGGACATAGTACCTTTAAGATGAGACAAGAAACATGACACTACATCAACTAAACACATGAAAATACTTCCTTCAGACCAACGTTGTTATCTCAATAAAATCACATGACCAGTCTTGAAGCTATCACTTCCCCTAGCATAAATATCAATGTCACTGATTGTACAATTTTATATTGATTAGTTCCTCATAAGATTCTGAAGAGATACCAAACTAGTGGGTGTCAATACAGAATATCGTTGTGAAGGATTAAGTCAAAGAAGAAATGGAATCACGTGCAGACATAATATATTGATAAAGTTCCTCTTTCCTTTCAAGGTAAAACACTGTAAAGCCTCGTTCAGATATGAAGTGGTAAACCAAGGCGTTTTTTAAGCACTTCAATTGAAATGCGAAGGTCAAGGGTCCGAACCCCATCACGGCACTAATGTCTTTTGGTAAGGCATTAATCTACATTTGCCATTCCATACCCAGGAGAGAAATGGCGATCCGGTAGCATGATGAAAGCCTTTGTTTAAATAATTGCCATATGCCCTCATCGTGACCATATGGTAGGAATACTCCCCAGAGAGTGGAGAGTGCACATTGTGCGTGAATGCATCCGATGACCGGGGTAATAATATATGTAAAGCGCACAGAGACGGTAGTTCGTATTAAGCCCTACACAAATCTAGATTTTCATTATTGTTATATATTAATGCAATTTTCTTTTTGGTCTGTTTTTGGTCTGGTGTTGGTCTCATGTGTGTGACTAAATAAAGGTATTAAACCCTACAACAAGTTTGCTTATTGAATTTCGAATTTAAAAAAGAAAGAAAGAGGAAATGAAATAGAATATAAGCAAAACCTACAAGCAGCACTCCGTATTAAACCAAGTGAGTTCCTTTCAGGTAAATATTTGATTTAAGTTATGAGTATTTGTCATGTGCAGTCGGGGTCAATCTCCCACTTTGGTGTTTTCGTTGAAAGGCCAGTATTTTGATGTACACAAAGCATTGATCGCGTATGTATCTTCCACAATTTACAAGCTCTGCTTTTCAGTCGACCTCTCCATTTCCTCATAATAAAATGCAGTTAACTTAATAATTAAATTTGTGTCTTCCTCAAAGGTATAAATTACTGTTCAATTGTTTTAATTACAAGTGTAATTATGTTTTGCATACACTTTACCTTGTATTCGTTATTATGTATTGTATTTATGTTGGAAATGAAAAAAATAAAAATGAAACATGATTTAAACATGTTTGTTAAACTACGAGATACATTATTGTTAATTTCTAACCTCCTACACCCCCCTTTGCTTACATATTCTTTACGAACTAAAAGTTTTCTCGTGAACAAATTTATTATCATTCCATGTAATGTGTGTGTCACTCTACCTCTCCCCCCTCTCCCCCTCTCTCTCTCTCTCTCTCTCACACATACACACACACACAAATACAAATACACATACACACACTATTTCTCTTTCTCAAACAAACACTCATTCTCTCTCTTTCTCTAACTTTCCCCTTCCCTCTCCCTCTACCTCTCACTCTCTGCCCCCCCCCCCTCTCTCTCTCTCTCTCTCTCTCTCTCTCTCTCTCTTTTCTTTTATTTTCATCATTCACGGAGTTGGGGGGAGCACGTTCCCCATACCGATGCCTCTATTTTTCGTGTATTTTTGGGGTAAAAAAACTAAATTAGATATGATTAAGATAAGACAAGAAACATGAGACCACAGAAACGAAAACAATTAATCTATTTCCCTTCATACCAACGTTGTTAGCTCACTGACATCAGTAATACAATATGCGTTAACTACACATGTATATACATTGCTCTACTTAGGGAAACTCATGATCATTTCTGGATGACTTCCCTTTATAGGATGACTGTCTTCAGTATATTATATACTTACATGTATAGTGAGACGAGGTGACTACGTGAATGACGACAAATATGAATTGACATGACGAAGACTTCATTATAGCGATATGTCGGGAAAGCAGTAACAGCCTAAGTCAATTGCTGAAAACACTTATTATGACGTATGCAACTACTGTGTCTACTCTTATTCCTGGCTATCATGAACAGTCCGTTACCAAAGAACAAGTCTGACTGAGTTTCTCCCGTGTGTATTCCTTTCATATATCCCGGATGGAACGATCATATCATACCGAAATGATGCACGTGTACAAGTAGGCCTATTGTGTTCGGTCCGCAAGACTTATTCACAGTACACGCCAAACAAATATTTGATACGCTTGTGGGTGCTAAATCTAAAGCAGTCGAAGGTTTTTCATGCCATTCCATGGCATTATTTATTTGCTTTGATACATCGTCTATTGCTCTTGTGCTAGTCCAATGTTTGATAAATACACGTGACCCTCGAACAAGTGTTATAACTGGTCTTCCTTTATGAAATAGTTCTGTGGAAAAGGGGGAAGTGCCTTCGACCGTCCGTACACAAATGCTTAAGAAGTGTGGACTTTAATCCTATTGGTATTATATTTAAAGAGAAGGTTGATTCTTGATGAGGAGGAAAAATACTTTGTGCGCTTTCTTAATATTTTAAATTCAATTGTAAGGAATAATATCATAGTAGAAACGTCCAATGGAAAGGAGCGGTCCTTAAATCCCCTCGTATCCGAGAATATGACGAGACATAGCTAAAAATGTTCAACCGAATATCTATGTGTAGTCCCATAAACCAATTTCTGAGTTCAGTGCATGTAGTCTTCAGCAAGAAGGGTCAATTTCTGTTCATTTTTATCATTACACAGCCTCACAGTGAACTTCAAGCAGGCGCGTACACAGAGGGGGGGGGGGGGGGGGGGTTAACCCCCCCCCCCCTTGAGTTTTTGTATGTGTGTGTTTTATGTTTGTTTTTGGGAACCCCCCCCCCCTTTTGAGATTATTTTTTTTTAAATAAATTAAAATTAAAAAAATTGCCAATGGCTGACCAAAAAATAGTTGCCCTTACCCCCCCCCCCCCCCCCTTCGCTTATTCAGCGGCTGGCTGAGTCGTTGCGATTTTTTGGGGACTCTAAAAAAACAAAATTGTACACTTACCCCCTCCTCCCCCCCCCCCCGCTTATTCAGCGGCTGGCTGAGGCGTTGCGAAATTTTTGGCCCGATTTTAACCCTCCCCCCCCCCCCTTGAAAAAATCCTGCGTACGCCACTGACTTCAAGTATGTATGTCCTACACTTTCAACCTTTGCACAGTGCTTCCAGATAGTTTATACCACAAAACGATCACATGACCAGTATATTAAACTCTATCTTGGAGCAATCACTTCTGAAAATCAGTGCCATTAAATTAACCCCCCCCCCCCCCTTGAGTTTTTGTATGTGTATGTTTTATGTATGTTTTTGGGGAAACCCCCCCCCCCCTTTTGAGATTGTTTTTGTTTTAATAAATTAAAAAAAAAAAAATAGCCAATGGCTGACCAAACAAAAAAGTTGCCCTTACCCCCCCCCCCCCCCCCCTTCGCTTATTCAGCGGCTGGCTGAGTCGTTGCGATTTTTAAGGCCCGATTTTAACCCTCCCCCCCCCCCCTTGAAAAAATCCTGCGTACGCCACTGACTTCAAGTATGTATGTCCTACACTTTCAACCTTTGCACAGTGCTTCCAGATAGTTTATACCACAAAACGATCACATGACCAGTATATTAAACTCTGTCTTGAAGCAATCACTTCTGAAAATCAGTGCCATTAATATTTATGTTAGGTGAATATAACATAAATATTAATGGCACTGATTGCACACTTTGATATTGAGCAGTTCCTCTTTCAATTCAATTCAATTCAATTTTGGTGTATTTATATCAACATCTACAATGTACAATGCAGTATTCCAAGGACCAATAATGCAATGTTTACATAAAATGTGCATAAAAAAGGAATGAATATATAAATTTACAAATCATAAATGTTCATACCTCAAGTTATATACATATTTTGCTAAACGATAGTAGATGGATGAATAACTGTGAAAGTAACTTGAAATGTTATTGTTATGTAATGGGTGATTTTAAAATAGATTTATTACAACATAATAAAAACAACTCGGTAAAAAACTTTATTGATATAGTATTCAGTAACTCATGCTACCCCTTAATCGACAAACCTACACGAATGACGAAGTCATCTGCCAGTTTAATAGATAATATACTTACAAATAACTTACTTTCATTTCATGATACTGGTCTATTATATTGTGATGTATCCAATCACTTGCCTGTCTTTACCATTTCAAAGTTAAATGTTGCTAATGTCAAATCATCAAAAGTAAACATAGGTCACAGAATTATAAATCGGAGAAACATTGAGGCCTTAATTAGGAATTTCCACGAAGTCAACTGGTGGGATGTATATGCTGCAGAAGATCCAAACGATAGTTATATTATTTTTCAAAATAAATTTCGTGCATTGTATGATAAGCATTTTCCAATTGTATTAGAAAAAAACAAAAACAAGAAATTAAAATGTTGGATGACGAATGGACTGTTACAGTCGATCCGACATAAGAATAAATTATACAAAATGTATTTACGTAACCCATCAGACCAAAATGCTTATGTGTATAAAAAACTATCGTAACCTACTCACAGGATTAATTCGTAAAGCAAAATCTCAGTATTTCCATGACAAATTTGTACTTAATAAATCTAATGTAAAACGTACGTGGCAAACAATCAATTCACTACTTAACAAAAGTAAGCCAGCTGAGAATTCTGTATTTAATTATAACGGGGACATCGCTACAGAACCGGACATTATTTCGAACTCCTTTAATGACTTCTTTACAAGCATTGGTCCATCTTTAGCAAATAAAATCCCAGGTACCCAAACAAATTATTTACAGTATATGAATGATCCACCTGTTGACTCTTTGTATTTATATCCTACTAGGGAAAACGAAATTTGTAACATTGTTAGTACTTTTGGAAACAATAAAGCTGCAGGTTTGGACGAATACAGTCCAAGAGTCATTAAACAGGTCAGTATGTACATATGTAGACCCCTGTGCCATATATTCAACCTTTTATTATAGGATTTCTCGGTCACTTTCGTAAGTTGGCCACACAAATTCATTTTATGTTCATTCAATTTCGCCGATTCTGTCACCGCAGCTGTTATTTTTCGTTCAAATTCGTTTTTTAGCATTTAAATTCCTAAAACGATCATTCAAAAAAAATTCATTTTCATTCGAATTAAAACGTGTTTCTTTTTCGTAAAATTGTCATTCAATTTAAAGCGAGACGATTCGCGATTACGTAATAGCGTCTTCCGTGAATTCAATTTTTTTTCTTTGCATACAGTTTCACACGTTTTGCAGACAAATTAAACATGTAAATTTTACCGAGTAGATCATATATAGAACCCCGCATGCTTAGTTCCATGCTAAATCCATTTAAGATTGTATGGGTTGGTTAGGAACAAAAATGTTATTTGTCCTCACTATGGGTGTATAATTATGTATACCCACTACATCATCACTATTTAGCAACTGAACGATCATGTGTTAAGTAGATGAAACCTAGCCACATCAATATAGAATTAGCATGGAACTAAGCAAGAGTGTCTTTTTATGAATATGCAATGATAAGTGCATGCAAAGTGTGTTTTTACAGACTACGGTTGTATTTATTGGAGTGGCGTACCATAATGATGGTGTGTGTGTGTGTGTGGGGGGGGGGGGGGGGTTATCACTAATCTATACATTGATTTATTTTATAATGTTTTGTTTTGTTTTGTTTTTAATAATTCATTCGATGTTCGTAATCTCTTTGAAGCCATTTATATTTGTGTAAATTATATTTAGTCTGTATTGAACATGTTAAGAACAATCTATGAGTATCAGTTCAATCACAATCATAATCACATTAAAATCTGAATCACCATCACACTTAATCACAATCACGATCGTGATCACAGTCACAGATACCATCTCAGTCACAATTGTAATCACCATCTCAATTAGAAACACGATCACGCTACACAATCATTAATGAGTTTGATACATTGTTTTCTCACTGCGCGCACATCTCAATAACTCATATCATGTGGACATAACTAAAGAATACACGTATACAATCTGAAATCTTGTTTTGGTTATATATTTTGTAATGATCATAATTACATCATGCATGACATTATCATGTTCGTCTACGTAATATAATTTCCAAAAGATGACCGAGTACGATAAAGTCCGTGATGAGAACATCAGTAAGATGATGTCCAATCTTACATCTAGAGTTGTTTAACCCTCTACATGTTGATGGGCAAGACATCTAGGCATGTTATATAACTCAGTCATTTGTTTAATTTAGATGAGAAACATGTGCATATACCATGTATACCTTAGGTTTATAAAGATAGGCGAATATGAATGAAAACTTTGTTATTTAGAATGACCCAAAGTGAAATTGAATGGTACGGACGTCCGATTTGCCATTGTTGACGAAAATGAATGCAAACTGCGCATTTGTAAGCGGTCGTTAAATTGAATGAAACAAGTGCTAAATCCATTGACCGAATAAGTAAATCAAATTAAAAAAGTGTTATTTTGAAGGAAATTTACACGCCGGCAGCTTTATTTCGCGAATTTGAATGAACTTTGTATCAAAACGAATGAAAAGCTTACGAAAGTGACCGAGAAATCCTATATTAAACGGAATTTTTCCAGATGAGCTAAAGAAAGCTAAAGTAACACCAGTGTTTAAATCTGGTGACAAGCGTGAATTTACAAACTATAGGCCCATTTCTGTACTGTCAGTCTTCTCTAAATTATTCGAGCGCATTGTTTATAAAAGAACTATTGAATTTCTTGACAAACATTCTATTCTCAATAAACATCATATGGTTTCCGTAGGGATTATTCAACATGTATGGCTCTTACCAATCTTTCTAGTAAAGTCATAGACGCCTTTGAGGCAAATGAATTTGCAATTGGAGTTTTTATAGATCTGTCTAAGGCATTTGACACAATTAATCACAATATTTTACTATCTAAACTATATCGTTATGGAATACGTGGTGTAGCTCTTAAATGGTTCACCAGCTATCTTAACAATCGATTACAATGTACCAAATATCAATCTTCTATTTCGGAGTTTAGGACAATAACATGCGGAATTCCACAGGGTAGCCTGCTTGGGCCATTGTTATTTATATTATATGTGAATGATATTTATAAATCTGCTGATGAATTGTCTTTTATACTGTATGCAGACGACACAAACATATTTCACAGAGATTCAAACTTGAAGTCTCTTATGGATACAGTAAATGCAGGTCTTGCATATATATGTGAATGGTTCAAATCTAATAAATTATCTGTAAATGTAAAGAAATGTAATTATATGATTTTTCACAATGGAAAGAATGCAGATTTAAATGATTTCAATATTGTTCTTGATAATGTCATATTGCCAAGGGTAGATAAAGTCAAATTTCTTGGCGTTTATTTAGATAGTTCCTTGTCTTGGAAATACCATATTCACGAAGTTGAAAGTAAGGTGTCCAAAACATTGGCATTATATCCAGACTCAAACATCTCTTGCCCAATCACATTCTACGTATGTTATATTGTGCTCTTATACTTCCATATTTTTCTTACTGTAATCTTGTTTGGGCGAATCCGTCGTCTGATCATGAACTTTCCCAATTCTGTCTTGTTTCTGATTCGGAAGTCAGGAAGCTCATCAAATCACTACCATCTAAACACTGTAAATTGGATCCAATTCCCACGTGGCTCTTGAAGGACACCCTTGACGAACTCCTCCCTGTTATCACCAAGATGTTTAATCTCTCCTTGTCTTCTGGTCATGTCCCGGAATCATTTAAAACATCCCTACTCCTTCCTCTTCTCAAGAAGCCGAACCTTGATCCAAATGGACTGAACAACTACAGACCCATTGCAAATCTACCTTTCCTATATAAGGTCTTGGAGAGGATTGTGGCTGCTCAGCTGAAGGCCCACCTCGAGAGATTTGGCATGCTTCCTGTTCATCAATCTGCTTACAGGAACCACCATTCAACAGAAACTGCTACGGTTAAAGTCCTGAACGATCTTCTCCTGGCCATAGACAAGGGTAATGAAGCCGTGCTCATCCTCCTGGATTATACGGCTGCATTTGACACCATCGACCATACCCTGTTACTTCATCGCCTGGAAAATGACTTTTTCATCACCGGAACTGTGCTTGATTGGATACGCTCATATCTCCACAATCGCAGTCAACGTGTGATCATCAACGACACGCCTTCTGCAACATTTCCACTGATCTGCGGCGTTCCTCAAGGTTCCGTAATCGGCCCACTTCTCTTCGTTCTCTACACCAGCCCACTGTCTAAGGTCATTAACTCTCACCAGGGGATTCAACATGCGATGTACGCTGACGACACTCAGATTTATATAACTCTTAAGCCTAACGGGAAGGATGATGCGACTCGGAAACTCAGCAGTTGCCTTGAAGACATTAGGTTCTGGTCTTCTAACAATAGACTTTGCCTTAATGAACGAAAATCTGAAATGATCCACATTACTTCCAAATTCAGAAACACCGATTCCTTCCCCGACTTGGTTACCGGAGATGGTTCACTGAAGGGTAGTGAATACGTTCGAGACCTGGGTGTTTTAATCGACAAAAATCTTACATTTCAACAGCACATTAAAAACGTATGTAAATCGGCATCTTTTGGAATCTTCAAAATTGGGAAAATTAGGAAACTACTTGACCGGCCCACAACTGCAAAATTAACCCATGCATTTGTATCCTCCCACCTTGATTATTGTAATTCAATTTTTTCTGGTCTTCCGCATTCGTCCTTACTTCCACTTCAAAGAATTCAGAATACTGCTGCAAGGCTTGTTACTCTCTCGAGAAAGTTTGAGCACATAACCCCAATATTGCGTTTTCTTCATTGGCTTCCCATACACCATCGTATAAAATTTAAAGTTCTTCTTCTTACATACAAAATTCTTCATGGCCAAGCCCCTAAATATCTTTCAGATTTGATTTCCTTACGTTCTTCTAGTTCTTTAAGACCTCTTCGATCATCATCAACCTTGCAGTTAACCCTCGGACCTCGTACCGTTACAAAATATGGCGATCGAGCTTTCTCAGTAAATGCCCCTATCCTTTGGAACAAATTACCAGCGCACTTTCATAATATTCATTCTCTCGACCAATTCAAGTCCTTGCTGAAAACGCACCTTTTTAATTCATAAATAATATTCTGCAGTTGTGAGTCGGTCAAAGGGGGTGCACACCGTCTTATTTTTTGTTTGTTCGATCCTATGTTTGATCCTATGTTTGACCTCTTGTATGTATGTTTGATCTCACTCTTATCTTATTTTTTATTATTATATATGCATGATTTATTGAATAAAGAACAGATGTATAAGTTGTGTGTTTATTATAAGTTTTGGTAAATAATTGTTTAGTCAGAATATGGTGCGCTTAGAGACACCAGTATTAAGCGCCTTATAAATATTGTTTATTATTTATTATTATTATTAAGTACAAAATACAAAAGCTTACACTATTGCAGAAGAAGATTATTCGTATAATATCCGGAATGCACTATCGTTCCCATACTGGTCCCATCTTTAAACAAATTATTTTCTTGATATTCAGTGATATCAAATTTAGTGATTTTATCAATTTTCAATGCAACTCCGAAACCCATACGTATAATACGAGAAGCCCTGCCAACATTCATCTCCCTAAACATAGAACCCGAAGATTTAAATTTGACATTCGATACTCTGGGCCAAAATTTTGGAACAACTTACCATCTATTCTACAAAAATCGCTCTCCTTGCAGACTTTTTCCCGTAAGGCAAAAATGTATTTGATTGCTCGGTATTGATACCCTCTCTTGTATTTATTTGTATTTATGTGTGAAATGACCTCTTGTGGAATTCAATGACATGTTTGTATTTTGATCACTTACGTACATGCCTCAGCTGTTGCCATTACCATATGTATATTCCCAGGACATTGTTGTCGGATAAAGCTGTTGTTTGTTTGATGATTTTGCTTGTTTTTAATGATATGTACCCGCTGTCTATTTTAAAATTGTAGTACTTCGTTATTTTTATGATGTAATCACAGACACATGCACAGCCAAAGTGAGGTAACTTTCTCTTTGTAAGTGAACATGCCTTCCTATACTTAATTTTCTCCTCATTTTTTTTTCTTCTCTGTTCCATTTACTATTTTTGTTCTTTCCTATCAAATTTCTGTTATATAAAATGTAATTTTCATAATAATATCTATAATGTTCTTTCGGTAACTGTTTTAATTTATTATGGGCGTTCCCAACTCAAGCTATGCTTTCCGGGTTTTCGCCTCCTTCCGTATCTGAATTATTTACTGTATACTCTATGTTGAAATAATTGTTACATATATCATGTATATATACATTGTGTTTCATATTGTACTGTTGAGAAGGAAATAAATGTTAATAAATACAAATACAAAACACAAAATGTTGAACCAATTATTGCTGGTCTCATTAGTATGACTAAGATATTAAGCCCGAACGAAATAACTTTGCTAATTGAGTTTCGGTAACAAAAAGAAAGAGGAAGTGAAATAGAATACAAACAAAATTACAATCATCTCGTCACAATTAAGTGAGTTTATTTCAGGTAAATATTTGGTTAAAGATATAAGTAACTACCTGTGAGGTACAATCTGGGTCCATCTCCCACTTTGGTGTATTCGTTTGAAGGCTGGTACTCTTATTTATGCAAAATATATATTTAGTTAGTGTATCTTCTTATTTCATATAAACATGTTTGTTAAACTACGCGTTAAAATCATTCTTAATTTTCCGGCTTCTTACTTCCCCTTTTCCTTACATATTCTTGACGAAATCTACGTTTTCTCGTGAACGTATTTCTTATCTTTCCATGAATTGTGTGTGTGTATGCTCATACATTTTGTGTTTGGCATTTGTGGAATAATGTTTAAATTGAATTATAACAAAAATGTTCCTTTCCCTTCAGCTCAGTTCCATTCTTTTTCTTTTCTTGTACATATGTTTCAAATAGGATTAACCAACTCTTTTCCAATCCCTTTCTATGTTATTCCCTATCTCATGATGAATTAATGCTGTACATGTCCATGTATTCTTATTTGCTTCGTTTATTCTTTTGCTATGTAATTCAAAACCACGCCCCTATTAACATATTTATCCTTATAGTATTTTCCTTATCCCTCTCTCTCTCCCTCTCTTATACACGCCAAAATACTCAAGTCAACCACAGAGGCTATATTTTCTATTCCTAGTTCTATACCAATCATAGATCTAATGGATGTTCTTGTATTCCTCCTTCTTGTTTCAAACAAGGCCATGTTTCATTTTTTATCCTCCTTCCTTCTTTCAGGCAAATATATTTCACAAATCAATGTACCAATTATTTCCTGTTATGTGTAACAAGTTAGCAAGTTTTATTTGCATTTTTGGAGATGATTGTTCATAAAAGATTATATCGAATTATAATACAGAAGTACAAATGCACGCACAAGGCACTGAAGCAATCATGCTCTGTCGCCTGTACAAAGCACTACTGACGGTAGAGTGCATGCAGCCTCATGGCGTGCTATGAGTTAAAGAAATTCCTATCGAACATTGAGCGGTTATGATTCTATTTGCATTTTATTACATTTACATCAGGCGTTTTTTGAACATTTCTTCTTTTTTGTACCGGTTTTTAGAAAAACATATGTTTTACGAATAAGAACATTTTTTTTTTAACGACATATAAATGCATAAAATCATCAAATTTTTCCAAATTCTCACTCGTCCCCTGCCCAAGTTTCGAAACCCTGCTGCCGTAAACAAGTAGACCTGCAAGTAGTATGCCATGCACTGCACCAGCTAGAAACCAGCGAGACTCGGGCGACGTTCCCGGTTTTAAGTTTTTGGGGCGACGATCGCTGGTTAGAGGGGGGAAAGAGTTTTAAAAAAAGAAGATATCCGACCGACCGACCCAATTTATGGCACCTAATCGGCAATACAACATCTTTTATAATGGTCTTATTGGAGCTAAATTCAAATAACTTTACCAATGTTATAGAATGGTTGACTGTTGCAGAATATATTTTTAAATGCCAGTTTTGCTTTTGTTAATACTTTAAATGAGCTTGTACATTATACCAAAAAAAATATCGTAAAAAAGTAGTGTCGCTGACTAAATTTGTAATTTCGTACAAAATGAAATGCAAAGTCATGATGTTTTATAACAAAATACAGCAGCTTGTTTGTTGTTATGACTTCGTTGTATAATATTTTCAATCTAAGAAGAATAGAGAGAAAGGGGCAGATAGAAAGTGCGAGAGAGAGAGCGAGAGAGAGAGGGGGTGGGGAACGTCGTTTTGCCTCCATTACCAAATAAGTTACAGTTACCGCTTCATCCGTCCTTTATACCACCCCCCCCCAAATGTTTGAAGTATTAAACAGAGTTTAATGATGATAATATTACGATTTCCTTCTGTTACATTCAAGTATTTCATAAACACTTAAAGGGATAGGTGAGTTTTGTTGCAGAGGGCGCTATAATGAAATGATAATGAAAAGCTAAGTGTCAAATCTAAAGAACATACAATTTAGATGACAAAATCATCTTTGTTTGATCAAAATCAGTTCAGAGACGGCTGAAATATCCATAAATAGAAATATTTCTTATATTTGTGGTGCCCCAAAAATATTCGATAATTTGATCCAGCCGTTGAAAAACAAGATAACGCCTTATACGTTTTATTCCAGCTAATGCCGATGTTGGCTTTTTTTTTTTTTCGTGTCGGTTATAATTTATAAGCCAAACCAGCAAGCTCGTGTATTGTTATTATTAATCAATTAATTAATTAACGGTCACCGACATTTTTTGAAAGTGGGGCTTAATTGGTATGATCGTCATGGCTAAATTTCACACATTTTGGGGTCTAAAATTACCTTCATATCAATTTTAGGTCACTAAAGAGAATTAGAAATTTCATTAATAAGAATAAGAGCAATAATCAAGCCCAGCGAAGAAATTTGCTGTCTGAAACAAGAACTCAGCTATCTCTTTAACAGTAGAATTCCCAATGTACCCTGGTTCATAGGATTGGATGACAATGAATATTACTATATTGATCATTTATATATTCTTTGTTGCGTGCATGTACCGAGTTCAAATCGCATTTTTTCAACGAATGAGAAATAATCTCTTTAATCATTAGATTCAAATTCATGTAAACTATATCTCACCTTTGAAATCTGTACAATCTATCACAAAGGAAGTATGGAACATTCCCAATATTTTCTCTCAAACTATTTTAGAAGATTGATGCACTATACAAATTAACGACTATGTTATGATAATATTGCCCATAGCACATGGTAGTCTTTGGAAGATATATACCATGGTGCGAATGATATAATATATACAACGAATAATACTGAACTGATTTAAATTTCATCTACGCTTTTGTAAAATTCATTCGCTATCAAGTTAGTTGGCACTGAATGGAATTCGGTGTTTTGATACATCTCACTGTCCCCCTCGCCAACCACCGGATCATTCATATTATCAGCACGGGGAGTAGGCGGGGTTACTGCACCGTAGAGTTCGTTGTTGACCATTGAGTCTTCTTCCTCATAAGTTTCATAGACGTTCCCGTCGGGGTTTTCATAAACGGTGTCGTTGCCCTGATCAGCCACCGCGCCGTGCTTGTCAGCGCGAGGAGTTATCGGGGATGGAGCACCGTAAAGCTCGTTGTCAACCATAACCTCTTCATCTTCATAACCTTCATAAGCGTCCTCATCAGTTTCGGGAACACCGCTTTTGGGATTACCAGGTTTTGGACTTTGTTCATCACTTGTTCCATATAAAACATTATCCACGAAACCATCTTCGGTATCAGTTTCATTCCAACCATTCGAACCCTTGATGACAGAGAGTGTGTCATCCTGTGTCACGCCCTTCCAAAGATGTGGAGAAGGTTGCTCAGCAACGGAAGTCCCAAATCCGCCATTTTGATCGCTGCCTGGCTCAAGTGTTAGATAATATGGGTCTTGAGGAGTACGGTCTGTTGGTTTGCCATCTTCGTAGCAGTTCGCAACCGCGGCATAGTTCTCCATTTCGTTTTCATCATCGGGTGAGACAGGTTTAGCCGCACGACGCCTGTAGGAAAATCATTAACAAAATGAACACTCTATTAACTTCAAGGTTAATTAAATCAACATTCGGCACCTCTGATATAAAGGAGTGACCTTTTTCAAAATAGTAAATTAACAATTTGACATGCCTGATCGAACTCTTAAACTGTTCGATATATCATGTGATAAGTTTTGATTATAATGACGTACCTTGTTCTAGAAACTTGTAAATGTTGATTCAACATTTTAGTTTTTAGAGTGCATAATTCATGAAATCGCACAATTATACATACGTAACATAGAAATACAAAGGATTATCTTTTAAATTTTGTATTAATTTGTTTTCGTTGCATTTGGGGGTGTTACGGTCCAGTCGAATGCTGGGTAATATCAAGGGAATTGGGAATGGTTTGTTCAAACCATGACAACTGGCACAAAGGTCGAATTTTATATGCTAAACAGTCTTGGATATATAGCGTAGACTTGTTTTAATTTAACAATCTCTAAAGAAGAACAAATACTCGCCGAAGCAAGGAATCTTGGAAATTATTTTTTTATCAAAAGAGTGTGTTTTCGGTTAAAAACATTTAAGTTTCCTGTGTTGAAAAAATTAACAGTTCATACATGAAATAGTTCTGGACTGGGGGTGATTTTTATATTTTCGACATTGATCGCCAAATTAAAACATGCCTCCGAAATGTAAAAGTATAGAATCATGGTGAATTTAGGGCAAAGGTAAGAAAGTGGCGTTACTGTGTACTAATAATGATAACTAATAATAAAATATTAGATTATTTTTTTAAACATACATATATATATATACCTTCTGAACAAGACGGTGGTTAAAACGATTACCACTAAGATGAAGAGAATGATCACCGAGCTTCCAGCTGCAACGACTTTCAAGAGAAATAATATAAAGATATGTATTTGTGTGTATATAAATAGCGGAAACATATTTCGTTTTCATTTAAAATTATTTCCTATTGAAACCTGTAACAAAGAAGCCCGTCATCTCCCCTGTGTTGAGTAGTCTTTATGTACATGATCACTATATATTATATGAAGGATTGCATTTTGTAATAACTATTTCACAATGTTCTGTTTTAAACATCGGATTGTTATATACATTTTCAATAAATGACTTTGAATGAAATAAGTGTATTCTTTTCCTGTGATGTTGAATGCTTGTATTCATGATTTTCTTCAAATTTATATCAAACAACAATTTTTTAAAGTTTTGACATGTACCAATGCCGATTAGGTATTGATGATAAAAAATAATGATAATTCTCTGATAATCGTGAAGTTACTCACCTCCAGAAGGTAATGAATTCCCCTTCGGACTTTCTGTGATGAAAACGAAAACATTGGAATTATAGAACCAAAAGTGAAAATCAAAAGAAATCAAGATCACTTTATTATGTAATGTATTATAATTGAATATGTTACTCTAATTGATTTTTCATAAATATCTGTTATCTGTATTAACTTTGCTCGTAATGAATCAATACTCTCGGCTACATGTCTTTAGTTTAACGTGTTTATATTTCTATCTTGTACTATTTAAATATACTTGTACATGCTTATGTTTTTTACTTTGTAAAGCTCATAGAGAAACTTCTGTTTATTATGCCCTCAATAAATCTATATATCTTTATTATTATTATAAATAATACATCAGTAATGTAAAACCAAAATCATAGGGGACATCATTTTTCTTCTAAACTACACACGCTGCTATAGCAACTTTCACGGCAAGACCCTTTGTTGAATTGTAAAAGTTCACTGTTGTTTCACTATGGTCAGTTACTATCTCGTATACCAACCATAGCTATAAAAGACCGATACTTGTTTGAATATGTCACCAGTTGCGGGTTGTCAATATCAGTGAGGGGACATGGGGTGGGAGCTGCTTTATTAAATCCTTGTCATCCACCCTGAGTAGCTCTTCAGAGCTAGCAAAATATGTACAAAACAGTCGACCATAGTCAGCTAAAGCTCTCAGTCGTGATTTAATCATTTTGCGTCATTCTCGGATGTGGAACGATCGATATATTCTTAAACACTTCATGCCCACCAAAGTTTCTGGGTTTACAGAAGTTTTTTATAAAAAAACATTAAGCAAAAACAAATATGAAAGTGCTTCAAAAGTTAAGATTTTAGCAAGCATTGTCTTTTTAAATTAAAAGAAAGCTTTCATTCCAAATCAAAATAAGGAATTGTATTTCTTGAAATTAGGATACATTCGAGAGCTACATTCTAAAACCCCAAACGTAACGTCATTTATATGTTAGAAGGGCAAATGAGTAGCATTTTCAAACTGGTAGATGAACTCTTTTAGCATGCTTTATTTAGCCTTTATACTGTTGGATCTAACATGCTACAAGTGTAATGTACGATTTTGGGAATGGTGACTCTCATTGGCCCTTTCAAACGTCGATTCAATATGTTGAGCTTTTAAAGTGATAGGGTGGAAATATGATCACGATGCAATAAGGAAGTTCTTCTAGATTAAATTTAAATCACAAATACTTTATTTAAAGCCATAATGGCATGTCAGTCGCAACTGAAGGCTTTGTTTATGAACGGATGGGGGTGGGGGTTAGGTAGGGTTTTGGACTCCTTAATTTGTGGACAATTTTTTGGAGAGAGCAACGAGAGGAACGGGGGATCACCACCTCTCCGCCAGTGCTACGCTTGGTAACTTTTTTTTAAAGTTCTGTCAAGGCCTCTTAAATATATTCAAACCTGTGGATTTTGGAGAAAACCATGTAGTTAGTGCTAATGATGTTAGTAGCGATGTTGATAAATATGCCGTCGTTGTCAATGACATTTCTAAATCAAGAAAAGAGAAAAAACGATAGTATCCGATATAAAATAAAATGTTAGTAAACTAAAGCAAATGCTGTGATATTTTGTTCTAAAACACTCAAATCTAAAGTCGTATACATGTAGTTTTATCATGTACACAAGCGGTAAAATTATCGGGGGAAATCTAAATGAAAGCTGAAAGAAATCAGGACCTTTTTTGATAATAAGCTCATTGTCAGTTATTAAGGATCATCTTTTCAAGGAATATGTTCCTTTCATATTCTGTTTTCTCATGCTTCAAATACATTGATACTTTATGTATATAGATACCTGCTGAAATTCAATCAAATGTAATTATGCTGGGAACATAATTCATATTAAGAAAGTATTCGAAGGGGTTCAATGTAACTATACATATGATCCCAGGGATTAAATCATGCAAAAACATTATCGAAAGTCAACGTAAGATAATCTTATTGGCACCGTTTAAAACCGTTTTGAAATGTGCTAACAAGGCAATGAGTTCATTTTGAAGGCTCACTTCGAATCATCGGGTCATCGCGTCCGGTCGGGTTAACATAGAGTCGGGTAATTTAAACCAGATCATTCATATCTAAATAAGAGGGATTGACTTCTCAAAAATTTCCAGACATTTCGTGAATAAAGGGGCATGTTTTCACAAAAGGTCGGATAACGCGACCACCCGAAACGACGCGATGATCCGAAGATTCGAAATAAGCCATTTTGAAAGTGTTTAGGGTCGTGTTTAAAACAAATTTATATCTTGATACAATATCAAACCTGTTTGTGATTCTGTGCTTTGCGGAGAAGCTAGCGTAGTAAACGTCAATGGTGTCGTAAGCATTATTTCTAAAAGAATGAAAAACAACGTTTAACTTTTAGGTTCAACATAAGAAAAGGCCTTTAATAGCAGGTGGGCTAGAGCGGCAAATAAAAGGAACATGATAATGAAAGTTTTATGAGAAAATATAAATCTGCAACTGTTTTATGGCAGTTGGATTGTGTTTGTAAAGTAAACGTTAGTTGTGGTGCTTGCATCGAGGCCAGAGAGGCCCTGGAAGAAACATTTTATTTTTATTTTGAGAACAAAATGAGCAAAGTACAAAGGGTTGGTCGGCTTTCGTAGGGCTCAGTGCATTCAAGGATACATTATTTGAGTTGACTATGGCAAATGTAGATCAATGTCCTACCAAAGGAAGTATACTAAGTGATGCGGCAGGTATTCGAACCCCGACCCGTACCGTGTTCTCTGCCAGAAGCCCTAACCACTAGTCCACAACACATATATATTGGATGCCTTACCTTCATCACAGGTGGAACCAGTGTAGTTTGGTGTACATGTACATGTGAATGGTGATCCATCTACTTCATAACAAGTACCTCCATTCATACAGGGGTTACTGTAACATGGGCTGAGTGCTGGAATAGAAAACAGATTTACAGTCAATATCAAGAACATGAGAAGACATTGATAACTGAAATCATTGTCCTTCAATTAGAATTATCGCTAGAGTGAGCTTAATTGTTCTTTAAAGTCACATCACAATGCTGCTACATTAAAAAAAACATAATACTTGTCGTACTTTTTTAAAATTTGTATTCACGACAGCTCAGTGGTAGAGCGGTGGTCTCATAACTAGAAGGTCCTGGGTCTAAACCAAGCCGATGTGCTAGCACCCTTTAGTAAGGCATTAATCCTCATTACCCCGACCCTCAGAGAGTCATTAAAGCCGTCTGTCATCTAGTTACTCATTTCCAAAGTATACAATGCTTTTTAGCTATCAGGTAAAACAAATCATCTACCTGCCCCATGTACAAGGGTCTCTTGCAAAGCAGTTTTTAATGTACTGAAGAGTTTACCGTGTATAAAGAACACAGAATAGATGAATAAATAAATAAATCATCTTACCTGAACAAGTAAAGTTAGGTGTACTCCAATTGCCTGTATGCTGACAGAAGCTGATTGGTTCATTATCAGGAATATAACCATCTTGACAGGTGTATAGAGCTATATCTTGATACACTGATCCTAGTATCATGATGGAGGCAAGTGTGACGTTTGATGGGCTTCTCTCACATTTGACAGCTGTTCAGGAAAACAGAAAAGACCGGATAAATATCATGTCATTATTCATATTTCAATGAAGGGATGCTTTTGTTTCTTTTTACATTCAAACATAGTGTTAGTACAATTTTCAAAATCATTTTGTTTATTTATCACTAGCTCTTAGATGAGAATAATATTGTAATCCTTCATGAATGACAACTTTATTGACGGCAATAATGCTCGAAGTTTCGACGACGCCTTTCTTCATGATTTCAGTATTAAACAGATTTTCTGCCGCATATTACTGAAATTTGATAGTTTTAAACCCCCGGTATATAGTATATAGTAGTTCGTTCACTTGACTCTCATTTCATTCGATGAGGGTTCGTATATCAAACCGGCATAAATATTCTTTGGCAAGACATAAATCCACATTTGCCAGTATCCAGCCAGGTTTAAATGTGTATCTGGCAACTGCTGGGGTAATACAGCTTCGAGTGCCTACATGAACACGAGGAAGAGCAGTATTAATGCTGATGCGGCTTATCTGTGGGTAAATAAGATTCAGTTAGTATTTCTTATTTAATAACATAACAATCACTTTACCTTTACACGATGGTCTTGAATGATTCCATTCTCCATTGTGCATACACTTTAAAACGCTTTCTCCAGATAATGTATAGCCCTCCTGACAGGTGAATTGAAGAGTAGCATCGACAGAGTAAGTTGTTCTATCATTGGGTAAACGATTACCATGCAAAGGTTCACCAGGGTCACCGCAGGCAGGAATTCCTGGAAAAAATATCAGACCAAATCTAAAAAGTTGAAACCTCACTGACACATTCACTCTGACATTTCATTTATGTATTTATTCTATCCATTCCTTTATTCACGTTAAGAAAACCAATGCTTTGTTTGTTATATTTTTGTAAAAATGCAAAAGAAAAAGAAAATCAAACACAAATAAATAAATCAAATCAAATCGAATCAAATAATATAAAATATTCATAATGATTTTTAAACAATACACAATATTTTGATTGCTCATATATTTGTTAATCATCTTAGCTACAATTCTTGTCATTTGTTTAAAAAAGCCACATAACATAGTCATTTTGTATGTTTGTACAACCCCATGACCCCATAACAGATATTCAATAGGTAAGTTTCACATTTTCTCACCAATTTGACATAGAGTATGCCTCATGTTTGAACAATTGTCGTCATTCCATTGGTACTGAAATCCCCTTCTCATTTCTACACAGTCTTGGTCTTGGTTAAAATTATTTGGTTGGCCCTCGTACCATCCCTCATAGTCCATTCGAGTTTCTGAAGAAAAAGATGAATGATTAAATTAATATGGTGTCCTACTATTCGTAAGTAAGCTGCTCTGATTTCTACTTTCGTTAAAAAGCCCTAATGTTAAGAATACTAGCTTCAATTTGCTCGTACATGCTGATCCGTATTTGGAATAGTCAATAGTTTCATTGAATTAAGATTGTTATTTATAGCATACAAGATGTACCTAATATACAGTGTGAGTCAAAAAAAGTTTACACCTAGAAAATTGCTAATTATTACAACAAATCATCTATGAGCAGTAAATTATTATACATCTCATGAAAAAAGTGTTTTATCCCGAATCACTTTGTGTGGTCTAATATACAGTGTGAGTCAAAAAAAGTTTACACCTAGAAAATTGCTAATTATTACAACAAATCATCTATGAGCAGTAAATTATTATACATCTTATGAAAAAAAGTGTTTTATCCCGAATCACTTTGTGTGGTTTGTGTTCACGCTTGGTTGAACAGGAGGCATTGTTTGCGAGAGTGTAAAAATCCGTTTTTATTGACCATGTTTAAAGTAAGTGTCATGTTATTACTTTGCAGCAAATCATAAAATACATTATTAATAACTACATTTCATATTGTTGAATATCTCTAAACTCATTTCAATTCCTGTGTTAATGCAACAATTTAAACTGGAAGTTTGTTGTATTGGCATTGCATACAAATGGTGACTAATGGTACACCGTTCAAATTTCTTTTTACAGTAAATATCCTGTGGCTTCTTATATCGTTGGATTTGTTTCAAAGGTAACTGTTTGTCTTCCAATAAACAGATAAAGACTCCATGTTACTGTTACTATAGTTTCTGGGGAATCACGTACTATCAGACCAATACCAGGACCGTCCGACGTTTTCGTCATAACCACCGATCCACCATGTCGTGTTTACGCCTTTGTCTCTCAGATACAGGGCTCGGTCCAGCAATAAAGCATTAGTGCTCTTATCGAGTATTTCAGCCAGAAATCCTCCTCTCCCACACTCTGCGGCCCCGTCATTACAGTTCTTCGAAACATCCAGGAATTGGAAACAGGTGCCCATGTATTCTAGTACCATGTCGGATTCGCTAAGTTCAACACTCTGGCAAGACCGATCTAGAAATAAACATTTCATGACTGAGTAATAATCGGTTCAGCTCATCATGGAATGTGAAGACGTGCTAAAACACGATCATACAGACCGTCGAAAATATCGACTTAAAGTCGTTTTAAATAGTCTTGTCCGTCACAGAATAAATCCACATTCATCAACTCAGATTGACAATATTTTTTCAAACGTACATAACAACAAAACCATCGGTGGAATATTGTGTTCTGAAGTGTCGGATCACCTACCCATATTTTTAACTTGTGAATGCAAACTATCTGGCCGTAAATCATTTGATGAGCTTATATATCGCAAAGAATCCAAACGTAATATAGAATTGCTGAAACAGGATTTATTTTTCGAGGGATGGGCTGAGGTATATAGTGTAAATGATGTCAATACTGTATATAAACATTTTAGTAACAAATTGCAATATTATTATGAAAAGAATATTCCTTTAGGCAAAATGAGTAATAAGCGAAATAAACCCAGGAATCCTTGGATAACGAAAGGTTTATTGAAATCAATACAAACACGCAATCGCCTCTACAAATCACATTTACACAATCCAACTGACACTAACCTAAACACATATAAAATTTATCGAAACAAATTAACAAAACTTATCCGTACATCCCGTAGATTGCATTTTTCTAATAAAATAAAAAAGGCCAGTTCAAACACAACTGCAACTTGGAAAATTATCAAAGAGGTAATGGGAAAAAAAACGAATCCCCCACCCACGGATAATATCACATTAAATGGCACTAAAATACATGATCCTAGTCTTCATGCAAATTCATTTAACTCATTTTTTACGAATATCGGCCCTGAACTCGCCAGCAAAATTAATAGAACTCACGCTCACTTTAAAGACTATCTTTCCAATCAAAACCAAGAGTCTCTCTTTGAAATCCGACAAATCCTAGCGAAATTATTAACATTACCCAATCTCTTAACAACTCAAAATCGCACGGTTTTGATAAAATAAGTATGTCTCTCCTAAAAGAAATAATGTATCCACTTGCAAAGCCTTTAACTCACATATTTAATCACTCGTTATCGCAAGGTGTTTTCCCTGATCTATTAAAACTAGCTAAAGTCAACCCCATTCTCAAAAAAGATGATCCTCACGAAATAAGTAACTATCGTCCAATTTCCCTACTTCCAAGTATATCCAAAGTCTTAGAAAAGATCGTTCATAATAGGCTACACAAATTTATCACTAAACACAAAATACTCAATTCAAATCAATATGGCTTCAGAAAAAATTACTCAACTGACTTAGCATTAATTCAAATTTATGACAAAATTACAAGTGCCATAGCTAACAAAGAGCATGTTATAGGTATATTCTGTGATTTGAGTAAAGCATTTGATACGCTCAATCACGCTATTCTACTCTCCAAACTCAGTCATTATGGAATTCGGGGTCAGCCACTCTTATGGTTTAAAGATTATTTAACAAACAGAAGAATTATGTTACATTAAATAGTTATGATTCTGATCCTCTTTTAATTCAATGCGGTGTTCCTCAAGGCTCCATCTTAGGTTCACTGTTATTTCTTCTTTATGTAAATGATATTATCAATACATCCCCCCTTCTTTCTTTTATCTTATTTGCCGATGATACAAATATCTTTTATTCCCATAAAGATCTTAATATGTTTAACAATACTTTGAATTATGAAATTAACAAAGTATCCGATTGGTTTAAATCCAATAAACTTTCACTTAATACAAAAAAGACTCATTTCATGTATTTTAAACATCATTCTCATAATACAGAAACACCTATATATATTAAAATCGATGGTATGCTACTAGAGAAGAAAACTAATTCCAAGTTTTTGGGTGTCCTTATAGATGAAGCCTTGACTTGGAATGATCATTTACACCAAGTTACAATGTGCATTTCCAAAAGTATTGGAATAATCTCCAAGTTAAAGTTTCTTCTACCCCATGCAACCTTATTCCTACTATATAATTCGCTAGTTCTCCCGTATATAACATATTGTAATAGTGTATGGGCAAATTGTGGTTCGACAAAAATTAATTCTATTTTCAAACTGCAAAAGAAAGCCATACGTATTTGTACAGGTTCGCATTTCTTAGCTCACACTGATCCTTTATTCTATAAACTTAAAACACTAAAAAAATTCGATCTGAACACTACTCAAGTAGCAGTTATTATGTTTAAGTACATTAATAATCTGCTTCCACCATCCTTTGATAACATGTTTAGGTTTAATAATTCCGTTCATTCATACTCTACTCGCATATCTGGAAACTTCCATCTTACAAACCTCAAATTATCAATAACACACAAATCTGTTAGACATTCTGGCCCGGACATTTGGAATGATTTACCCGACAACATAAAGTCTTGTTCAACCATCTACTCCTTAAAAGCTACAGTTAAACGACAAATAATACAATCATATGCTCCCCTCTCTTTAAATTAGTATAACAAAACCGTGACTTAATTATTCTTTATCATGCAACTGCTCACTGCACCTGCACTTGCACCGCACCCTCTTGGTCACTCAGTTTTTTCGAAGAGAGTTATGTCGCCAATTCTTTTACGAGGCCGCCATCCATTTCCAGCCTAACCGCTCACGATGGTGGTCTCCTGCATTCCAAATTACCTCTCTAATTTATTGAAAATATTTCATATTTCTTATGTTATTGTATGCTTCGTACATGTTTATCGAATGATATAATTGTACATGATTTTTCATTTAATTACTTTTGTAAACATTGTATTCATTGTATTTGTTATTGTTCGAAATTTTGTACTTTGACTTTGAATTTGTATATTTTTGAACGCAGAAATAAAATCAATCAAACAAACAAACAAACATTAATGATCGTGTGAACATAACGATGACACAATAGGATACTGAAATTGCTTTTAAGCTAATTTTTTCAAGAGTCTTTGTGATAATTTGTATTTATAGGGTACGGTTAAAGAGGCGGTACAGGTGTTTGCCTTATTGCTTCGGGATGAGTGACTTCAAGCGCTTCCGTGTCTTCGATAGTGCACTAGACTGCGCTGTAAACTTTGTTATATTGCATAACTAAGCATGGTACGAATACATATTCTTTGATAAATTTAATTTGTAAAAACCAGGAAACTTCTTTTCTGATTTTAAGATTTGACTATTGAATTTGCATTAGTTATTCAAAATATATACAATCACAGAGGAAGCTAAACAAGTATGACGAATCTTTCAATGGGTTGAAAATTGATCGCGGTTTTTCTGGCTTGAAAAGGACGTCACGGTCTTCGGACACACACAATGCGGCTTTTGGTGGGCAAATCGCGCATCCGGCATTACCTCAATACAGCTTCCCTGCATGCGCCCTTAGGTTAAAAAGCCGCAGCTTCTCGCAAATGAGAATTAATCCAAGGCGCCTTAGTAGTAGTAGTAGTAGTAGTAGTAGTAGTAGTAGTAGTACAGCAGTAGTAAAATAGCTGACAGTAATAGTAGTAGTAGAAGTAGAAGTAGTAGTAGTATTAGTAGTAGTAGTAGTAGTAGTAGTAGTAGTAGTACAGCAGTAGTAACGTTGACTGTAGTTGTTGTAATAGTAGTAGTAGTAGTAGTAGTAGTAGTAGTAGTAGTAGTAGTAATAGTAGTAGTAATAGCAGTAGTATAGGATTTCCCGGCCAAATTCGTGAGTTTGTCATCAAAATGAATTTGTCTTGCGTTCAAATTCGACGGTTTTAGTGCTGTCAGCTATATCTCGGGTTTATTTCTAGTTTTCAAATCTATAAAGTCTATTTCATTCAAATTTATGAACAATGTGCTTCTTTCGCTATTTGGTCATTCGAGTTGGCGCAACACGACTTTCTGACATTACGACTGTTTACTTTTAGCACTCTAATGCATTTGTAGTATTCAAATTAGGACTTTGTTCACTTAGTATTATTATCATATATATATTTGTTAAACTATAATGTACCTCATTATGTTTAACATGGCTTCACGGAAGACCACCATTATTGGTGATAATGAGTCACCCTGTCTAAAAATCAGAAATAAATAAATAAATAACTAAATATCTATGAAACCCTTCGACCAAGATTCTAAATAAAATACAAAAACGGGAAAATTGAATGATAATTGGCATGGCAAAGCTGATCTTCGCTAAGTTGTGCATAGTAAATGAATTTAAATGACAAACTCGCGAAATACGCAGGGAAATCCCATAGAACTAGTAGCAGTAGTAATAGTAGTAGTATTAGTAGTAGCAGTAGAGGTAGTAGTAGTAGTAGAGGTAGTAGTAGTAGTAGTAGGTATAGCACACCAAAAATAAGTACAACAAACACATGTTATTTGATGATTGCAAATGATCAAGCTTTAAGTAAGCTTCAAAAAACAAAAAACAGAATTGAAATCGGTCAATGCGTTGTGATTTTATACCATTTTTTTGATATCGCAAAATTACCGAAAAACCTGCCAGAAATGGTCAAATTGGCAAAAATGGCAAAATTCGACAAAGTTGACAACTTAATTCATCACTTTCTTGGACACAAATAATAAATTAAATTATCAGACACTAAAATATCATCTTTGTAGTAAAAAATACAAAAAAGAAAATTCATATATCTATTACCGTTTTGAAAACAGAAGCAAACAAAATAAGTCATTTTTGCAATTTTTGCGAATCTGCAGATATGAAAAAGTTGTGAAAAAAACTAAGTCCGCCTAATTATTATGCGCATATGTAATCAAATCAAAACCGAACATGATACATCAATGAAACCTATGTATATCAGACAGGTATGGAAATATATTTTTTTTGAAGAAAACAAAATTATGAATATTCATCAAATATGCAAATTAGGTCATTTCAGCTAATTATATATATAGGAAAGTCAAACTGTTCATTTTGTTGGCATTTTTTAAATCATATATTTATAGATCATATTTACACCAAATATTAACAATAAATTCCAAATATTTTTGCAATGCCAATCAGATATGGCGATGGAAATTACTTGGATCACCGTTACAGCTATATCCTCAAATGTTTCACAAATTATTCAGAAAAACCGATCAAATGATAAGAATATGCAGACTTTCAGCTACATCACAGGATAGTTTTCGTTTTAAAAAATTGTCAGATTTGAGGATTTATGACGATTTTCCGAGAAACCATTCAACAGGCCATAACATTCCACAGGGACTGACTTTTAGAGAAAAACAAAGTTTGGTGACCCCAATACAATTGTGGCTACCTTGAGTGTAAACAACAAATTGATTCAATGAGTGAAACACATGAGGATATTGCATTTTTGTAGGGGAGTTTGATACATTGAGGTGCATTTTCACCACGCAGAATAACAGTCAATGGGCGATCAGCGGGCCATGTCACACATGGCTTAAAAGACAATATTCTAATTAATAATTTAACATATTTCCCAAATGCCTATAACAATGAAACTACACAGAATTGTAGTTAAAGGTATGCTTGAAAAATATGTGAAATAAAAAATATTGTTCAGTTTTTTTAAAATAAATTTACGAAAATTGCTATTTCTACCAACTGACTGTTGTTGTGTGTGTGTGTGTGTGTGTGTGTGTGTGTGTGTGTGCATGGGGCAGACTGTGTGTAAAGGCAGTATGATCACCCTAGTAGTAGTAGTAGTATTAGTAGTAGTAGTAGTAGTAGTAGTAGTATTAGTAGTAGTAGTAGTAGCAGCAGTAATAGTAGTAGTAGTAGTAGTAGTAGTAGTAGTAGTAGTAGTAGTAGCAGTAAATTAGTAGGAGTATTAGTAGAGGTGGTAGAAAACGTAGTAATGGTAGTAGTAGTAGTCGATGTCGATTTCGTCCGGCTGCCAAAGTACCATTGCACGAATCAATTTCGTAATTTTGCAATCGATTTCGTCACAGAGCCATTTAAATTCGTCACGTGTTCGTTTGTTAAACATGAATACTTCTCTTAAAGGTACTAACTACTATGTCCCATTTGCAGGCCAAACAAATGAAAAAGTTAAATTCCAACTGCATTTGAAAGATAATACTAATGTAGAACTTCCCTAAAAAAGGTGGGGCTTGAAAATGTCTTCAAGTGGGAAAATAACGACTATTAGTTGTCAAATCGACTTTAGGGCTATAGAGCTTAGAAGCAGCGCTCAAAATACACGGGGGCGGTGGGCGATTCGCCCCCGTGAGCTCCGTAATCGCCCCCGTCAGGTTGCTCACGGGGGTGATTGCAAAATTAAAAATCGCCCCCGCGGAATTATAAAATAAAGATTATCTTTTCTGATATAACTTTAACACAATATTGAGTATCAATTGTCGAACCTTAAACCAATTAAATGGAACCTAGATGGCGCTTTCTCTCCCATCTCTATGAAAATTACCGATACAAACAACAGAAGCTCGCAGTGCAGCTAGTGCGTCCGTCAGCAGTGGCTATACTGCGCCGGTAGTACCGGTGTCCACGCTGACGCCCAATATCTGCTGGAGCTGGAGACGATCGCGCAAGGACTGAAACATGGAGAAGTTTTTCGTTGTGAAAAGTGTGAATCCTCTGAAATCTGGTGATTTTGTAGGACCAGCAAATAATGTAACTCGACCATTGAGAAGAAGAAGAAGACCAAAGATGTTGCAGGGGTGGATCTAGGCGGTTTAGGGGGTTTACCCCCCCCCCCCTCCCCCCTTGGGCTGCCAAGTGAAAATGTGATGTGCATAGAGAAATGCTATCATGTGTCCAGACCTACACAGTATTAGTAGATGTCAGTAGATGCCAGGAAAACATCACAAACGGGGGTTAAAAAAATCGCCTCGCGCTTCGCGGCTCGTGGACGATGCTCCGCAGGTTAGTAGATGCCAGGAAAACATCACTTACGGGGGTTAAAAATAGCAACAACAAAAAATCGCCTCGCCGCTACGCGGCTCGTGGACGATGCCCCACATCGTATTTGGGTTACCCACCCCCCTCCCCCCACCCTTAGCTAAAAGCTAGATCCGGCCATGTGTTTTGAAAGGATATGGTAAAGACTAAAAGTAAAGAAAGAATGTAAATAAGTTTGCTCCGAATAATGAGGAGGAAATTATGTGCAGAACGGGAAGCAATGGAGAGAATGTCATCACGGGGATAAAAGTCAATAGCAGCTACATGTATGTAACAAGTAAATTTCTAAGAGGGAAAATGCCGCCTTAAATAAATGATAATGATAAAATACCAAGGAGTTTCGTGGGTACCAACTCAATGGAAATTTGTTTTAAAATAAGAGCCCCCGTCAGCACTAAAAGAGCCCCCGTGAGCCTTCTCACGGGGGCTCTTTTTTTTTTTGGAAGAGCCCCCGTGGACAAAAAATTAATTTGAGCCCTGCTTAAAAGTAATATAGATCTAGTCTTGATTTTCAGACAATTGTACCGAATGGTCATACGTTTTATGCTGCGCAAAGATTCAATCAGTTTAATCTTGGCCATCACAAGAAGTGGGTTATTGATGTAGACAAATGCTCATGTACCCTTTACAACTCTTTTCATGTATGTTATTACCAAAGAAGAAAAAAAAGCCAGTCAGTCACTCAATAGTGTCTGACAGTGAAGTCTAGCAAGTAAACGGGTTTCCTTGCATAGTTTGAATATGAGGACACTGCTAACGTTTAAATTTCACAGATAGGACATACATGACATATTCATAATTCCTGCAAAGTTCTACAGAATTTGAGGTTGGCTGCAAAAGGGACATAGTACCTTTAATGGCGTAGCTGCGTAGGCCTATGAATATTAATCTAGGCCACTATCAGAATTACTTGATTGTGTATTTTATCTCTCCGTCTTGTATACTTCTTTGTTGGTATTCATTTTAAGGAATTCACACAAATAAGATATCGTTTTCATAAGAGGAAAACATAGGGCTTATGAAGAAAGAACAATCGAGAAACGGTTTAGCTCGCTCGCATTTTAAGTTGATATGTTTCTTATAGAAGGTGTTTTCATTCTTTTATGATTAGATTTTGCTTAAATCTCCATCATAATTGTATTTTTTCCTCTTTATAAAATGTAATTTTTCGCACTACGATCTCTCAAATCTATACATACAAAAAAATCCATTCGCTTCGCTCACTCACAAATGAATATTCAGACCATCACACCTGTCTGCAATATATGATGCTTAAGCAGTATATTGGACCATGTTAAAAGAGAAACAAATATTGAAATCATCCCTGATAATGTAATCGCAATGTAGGGGTATATACCAATGTCTAGAAGTTTTATATTTTCGCTTTGAGGTTTCCCTTTGTAGGTGCCCTTTTTGTTGGTGCACTCCCACTTTGAAAGACGCTCCACCGCCCCTGTCGTTGGATATGTGACGCAGGCATATGACGAATTTGATTACCTATAATCTCAGACGTATTCGGATATACTTAGATAAGGACATTACAAAATACATTGTTCATGGAACTCCCGGATCCCTAAAGATGTTTCTGATTGCAAGTCAATTAATTCCTTCAAAAAAAAGTTGAAGCAGTTTCTTTATCTCAAATATGTATAGTTACTTATCTTATGTTTATATTTGTGTTATGTGTTTGTTTGTTTTTTTTTTTTTTTTTAATCTTTGCTTTACATTATGCTATGAATGCTTTGGGAACTATGCTTGTACAAGGCCTAAGGGCTTTATTTATGTAGTTCCCCATTTCATTTCTAAATTTGTTCATGAATAATTGTGTATCTTTTGTATCAATGTAATTTTTAATCGAGAATGAAATAAATGCGAATTCAATTCAATTCAATCACTAATAAGTTGGACTATTGTAATGGTATACTGTATGGGATCCCTGGCTCTCCAATAGTGAGATTGGAACGGGTTCAAAACACCTGTGCAAGGCTGATTGTGGTTGTTTCAAATTGACACGGATCATCCCAATTTTAAGAAATTTACATTGGTTACCAGTACGCCAGAAAATAACATTCTAAATCTTGCTGATTGTATATAAAGCACTGCTTGTCCAAGCTCCAACTTATATCAAAGAACTGTTGAATTTCAAATCGAATCAACACAATCGCAACTTGCGCAGTGTCCGAAATACTTTGTTGCTGCAGATCCCATCTATCAAAACAAAATAACGCTAGGTGATCAAGCATTTGTTTGTTCAGTTCCAAAACTCTGGAATAACTTACCATTGGAAGTCAGGAAATCACCATCTGTGAATATCTTTAAATCAAAACTGAAAGCACATTTTTTCAATTAACTGTACATTTAAGCATATCAGGAGCTCGTGTAGCGCAGTAGAATATAAAATTAATGTTGGATAATGTCTGCGCTCTATAAATGTATTATTATTATTATTATTATTATTACATTTTGCAGCGGACCGTTATGTGAGACGACGCTGAATGAAGTCTGACGACATTTAATGGACATGTGTTGAAATCAATTGACCGCTGCCCATCTTGAATGACAAATGACGAAAGTTAACTTTGAAATTTGAACGTTAACGGATTCTCAGGATGAAAAAGAAGTGCACATTTATGAAATTGAATGAAAAATAATTGTTAAAATCGACAGAAATCCTGTAGTAGTGGTGGTAATAGTAGTAGTAGTAGTAGTAGTAGTAGTAGTAGAAGTAGTGATAATAATAATAGACAAAATTACCATACTGACAGAGCAAGCCATTGCCTGTTCCGTATGATCTAGGACTCCATGAAAATAATCCATCCTGATATGACAGTTCAATACAATCCTCTGAATTAGAACTTGGAAATGGATATTGCCAAAAGAAGCGTTCGATGTATTTCCTACCTGAGAAAAACAAGGATCAACATAAAAAAAAGAAAAAAGAAAGAAAGAACATTTATTTTATCTAGGCATTTGCTATTTAGCCCGTCTGCCATTCAATATCTGTCCTGTTATTCTTGTAAAGTTGCTTCTGAATACTATTTCTTCATAAATTTTTTGTGTATCATTATCATATTACTTAATCATGTTATTCGTGTTATATTTATTGAACTTAATGAAGATAGAATTCATGAAATGTCATGTCGATGTACGTCTACCTCTGTTAAAAAAATACGCATGTGACTGCATCTATAAATTAGATTAAAATAACCATTTACTATATAGAGAATCATTAAAGGGAAGGTTGAGAAAATGAATCATCATTTCGTTCGGGAATTGTCCATTTTTGCATACGAGACGGTTATATTTATTCTGTCGCACTAATAACCATTGCTTTTTTGTTTTGCCAATAATAGGCTACTGAAGATTGTGAAAATACAAATACAAATGAAATTAACAAAGCTAGAGTTAACTTACTATGTCTCCACATCCAGTCTCGTCCTTCCATCGCTCCAATCCAAACACTGTTGTAGATCTGGTCGCCAATGAACTCAACGAGAAACGTTTGTGTCTCAGCATCTTTCACGGTGGCAAGTAGCTCCCCTTCAGCATTGCAAATGTCTAACGAGTCCATCCACTTTCTCTCATTATCACCATCACGTCGACGGTAGCAAGTGAGATCGGAGTATCGTTTTATTTTATTGGATGTACCGCCGCAATCCCCTTAACAAATAGGAACAACAACATTATTCAAATTGTATAACATTTTCTGACCGTTGAGTTTGTACAATTTACCATTTGCATTATCATATTTCATTTATTTTTAAATGTGTTTTGTAAATTGTGAACAATTGAGTCATGATCTGCTTATCACGATTTGTATTAAATCATTAATTATATAAGTAGAGCTTAGAAACTTTACATTTCTTTAGAGGTAGAGATAGTCATCAATACTAATAACGGAGGAAACACGATAAAATATGGGGTGCGGGTTATTGACGACTTAACATGGAAAAACATCGGAATCAAAATAGCTGCTTACTTTGACAGACGGGAGGATCGTTCTCCCATGTGCCATCTTGTAGACATCTATTTAAGCTACTTCCAATCAGAGTGTATTCACTGCTGCATGCATATGATATCGTCTGGTTTACCAAGGGATCTTCAGGCGATAGAGGATCGAGTCTTGAATAGGCAGCTATGGGAGGCGATGGACAATCAATAGCTGCAAAAACATGAGTAATGATTCGTTAACGTGATCGCAAATACTTTCTAAAAATCAATCTAAAGCAAAACATCTGTATACTAACATATTCAAATGAATGGATGTTTCTTTCCTGGGGACCTAGTGACGAATTACTCAATTAACCTGTTAACATTGACTGAACTGCAATACTTGGAATTCAGTCTGCATGTATTTCTTGTTGCTATGTCGATCAAGTCTCGGACAAGCTATCAGGTTCTTAAGAACAACCTTTATTTAAAAAGTATGCATAACACTTGAATATGTTAGTGAACCGGTCTATTTCAATGGCCAATATGCCAACATTACACTGACGTATTAAGTAATCCAAATATAGAATCTAATGTTATAGCAATATGGTATTGACATTGACCTTGGATGTTTTCTCGGATGTCTTTATTATCGTTGTTTGTTATGCCATCGGTTATCTATCAGCTAACTGAATGAATTCGTGCCGCTTCATACATTACGACGATTAACATGATTAATCTGGTAACAATTAATATCATACCGATTTACTTCATAAAAACAAAAAGGATCATGATTTAGGATATCTTTATTATCGTTGTTTGTTATGCCATCGATTATCTATCAGCTAATTGAATGAATTCGTGCCGCTTAATACATTACGACGATTAATATGATCAATCTGGTAACAATTAATATAATACCGATTTACTCCATAAAAACAAAAAGGATCATGATTTAGGATATCTTTATTATCGTTGTTTGTTATGCCATTTGATTATCTATTAGCTAATTGAATGAATTCGTGCCGCTTAATACATTACGACGATTAATATGATCAATCTGGTAACAATTAATATCATACCGATTTACTCCATAAAAACAAAAAGCATCATGATTTAGGATGTCTTTATTATCATTGTTTGTTATGCCATCGATTATCTATCAGCTAATTGAATGAATTCGTGCCGCGTACATTACGACGATTAACATGATTAATCTGGTAAAAATTAATAACATACCGATTTACTCTATAAAAACAAAAAGGATCATGATTTAGGATGTCTTTATTATCATTGTTTGTTATGCCATCGATTATCTATCAGCTAATTGAATGAATTCGTGCCGCGTACATTACGACGATTAACATGATTAATCTGGTAAAAATTAATAACATACCGATTTACTCCATTAAAACAAAAAGGATCATGATTTAGGAAATTGGTCGGCGTCCGGGCAGCGCCAGCTCGGCAGCCTTTCACCTAGCGGCTTCGATTTTTAACCTAAATCGGTCGACGGCGAACGCTCGAATAGGTTCCCGCACGTATTTTGGCCTACGAGGCGCCCGCAGATGCCCCGCCGATCACCGGGCGTCCGCCGGGCAATTTCTTTCAAATCAGCCGTCGGCCGGTTGGAGACCGCCCGGGAATCGGTGGGTCATCAGCCCTTCACTGCCGCGACGCCAGGCGGAGAAGCTCCCCGATTTGGCCCAGTTTTGACCTAAAATCGACCGGCGACCGACAGGCATCGCTGGGGCCCTACAGCCTGCTCGATTTCTCCAAAAAATCGTTGGACGATGCCTAAATTCCAGCGGTGACCGAGCAGGCTACACATCGGTCGGTCGCCGCTATGAGTTGTGACCATAGCAAGATTGATTTATTTCAGCATGTCAGGCCCTTACCTGTGCATATGGGTGTATGACCCAGCCAAGACCGGTCCTCTAAGCACACCCATACAGCAGTGTTTGCCAGGCCATCCATCATGTATCCACCACTGCATTCCCATGTGATGTAAGAACCTGTATCCAGCGTTTGGTTCGGCAAGGTTGTTATGGTGTTAGGTATGGGGTCTGGCATGGCACAGCTAGCTGATATCAAACCTGTGGAGAGGATATATTATAGGAAAACGATTACAACTCCTTTCGACTTTGATGCTATCAACCACAAAAAACACCCTGCCCCTACAAAAGACAAAGGTTTTCATCTTCCTGTTAATGGCATCACTAACTAATGGACACCTGACCTGGATGGAGAGTGGCAAATTTAAATAAACGTCTTGTCAAGGTGTTAGTGCAAGGCTGGGATTTGAATCCGGTATTATGTGACCTACAGTCCGGTGACTTATCCACTAGATCACAACACCTCTTCATTATTGCCATAGCTTTTTTCTGTGTACTTATGATCCTTGTGTGCCAGATAATGACAGATAATAGGGACTTTTAGATCTGCACGTCGACAGCTTTGACTGCAACGTGTGACGTCATTTTAAGGCACTGCGCATGCGTCACGTCGTCTCAGTCGGCGATCGAGAATGCGTCAACCTTGATTTTCCTAAATCTAGTACGGTACTAGTATATGCTGCGTGCGCATAACATATACAGTTCCTCAGTTAGACAAAGGAACATCCCTTCCTTGCTATTATGTAAAACATGTGTAGAACAGGTGTCACATGCATATTCACCTGTTCTACACATTTTTACATAATAGCAGTGAAGGGATGTTCTTTTGTCTACCACAGCAATTGTTGAGGGTAGAATGAGGAACTGTATATTTTGTCCTCTTTCTTTGTCCGTCATGTTCATAGTGTTACTTCCTGCATGCATGTATATCGTCGAGTGCAATCTAAAAGATTTCTAATTGTTGTCAACATGGGTAGTTGAGTACGTTGACACGCATGATCAGTCGGCGTTCGTCGTGTTCTCGCCCACTCAATCTAAAAGTCCCTATTGTCCGGCAACTGCGCCACATATCAAATTATCATTATCATGGTATACGTCGATTTATCTTCATCTTCTTTGTATATATCGGTTTTGTTGGTATGAACTTCAATACACACACACACACACACACACACACAATACAACAAACACAATAATAAAGGAAACCCGTGCCCAGTAGAAAGACTCAGACAGGCTACATTGATATCTATTTAATAAAATACAACACCCACCTTTGCTCTTTAAAAAAAAAAAAATTAAAAATATCAAGGTCAACAGTCGACCTTATACACGGAACCTAGGATTGAAGACATTTATGGAAATTGTGGTCAACAAATTAATCGCAATCATTGAACAAGTAATTGAAACCAAATACATCCTTATGTACAGGATATGAGAGAAGCCGCAATCCAAACAGTCAAAGTTTTCAGGTTGAAAATTGGGCAAAAATAACACATAAAAGTGCATAATACGGTCATAAAACCTTGAGAGACTTTTTCTTCTTCTTATGCATTTGCCTATGATAAACAAGTTTCGTGAATGTTAAAATACACATAATTAGGCTACTGCTCGATTATGCATGCTTTAAAAGTACTATGTCCCATTTGCAAGCCCCAACAATGAAAAGGTTAGATTCCAACGGCATTTGAAAGATACTACTAATTTAGAACTTCCCTCAAAGCTAAAAGGCTTGAAAAATGTCTTTTTGTGAGAAATTAACGACCGTTAGTTGTCGAATCTACTTTAGGGATTGCAGTCCTTTTATTAAATATTCTGATTTTCAAACCCTTGTACCGAATGGTCGCAAGTTTTGTGCTGCGCAAAGATTCAATCAGTTTAATTTTGGCTATAAAAGTTGCAAGAAGTGGGTTATTAAAGTAAACAAATGCTCATGTACCCTGTACAGCTCATGTTATGTATGTTATTACCAAAGAAAAAAATAAGTTAGTCAGTCACTCAACAGTGTCTGACAGTTCAGTCTAGAAAGTAAACGGATTTTCCTTACATAATTTGAATACTAGGACACTGCTAAGGTTTAGATTTCACAGATGGGACATACGTGGTATATTCATAATTCCTGCAAAGTTCTACATAATTTGATGTTGGCTGCAAAAGGGATACAGTACCTTTAAGTTGCTGTAAATAGTAAACACATTCACCAGTACCCTTAATAGGAGAAAGAGTCCCTACACTAATTCGTTGGTTTCATAACTAGTCTACCCCTCACCCGCTCTTAGATCCAGAAATGTAAAATATCTGGTTCTAAAGTTGTTAACTTGTTCATACTCAGGTAGACCCCGTCCAGTCTCCATGATTTAGCGAAATGATATATAAACTTGATTTTTGTGAAAGAGATACTTAAAACAAATATCATGTAATTGCGTTAATCTTTAATATATTTGTAAATTGCATAGATACATCGTCTATTTATTAATAATAATAATTATCCTTGCTTATATAGCTCCTAACACCTACTTTATCAGAAGTCTTTAAGCGCTCTACAATAATGCAGCATAATTACCCTGGCTTTAGCAGTGCATCTGTTACGCTACATTCACCCAAAAATAAGTTATTATTATCTCCAATGCATGTTTTATTTTTATTTCGTAATAATTGTTATTTATTTTCATTAAAAAAATCAGAAAATAACCCATGAACATAAGACTACTGGATGCATACTACTTCCACCGTTACTAATATGGTTATTCAATAGGAGATTATTTTCTATCTCACGCAGTTTTATGAATCTCAGGCTAAAAATATGACAATATTCTCTTTAAATAATATTCCGCAGTCGTTATGACAGATTACTTCTACAGGTATACCCTAAGCTATGGTCACAACCCCCAAAAGTAGCCTGCTCGGCGGCCGGGCGACGTTTTTTTTTTAGCTTGCAACACGCATATGCGTACCCTAAATAACACTGAGTTGGGGGGGGGGGGGGGGGCGGGACTAGGCGGCGAGTTAAAAATCGGTCGGCAGCCTTTGACCTATATCGCTCAACGGCGTACGCTCGATTAGGTCGTTGCCCGGGAGACGACCGCCCGGGCACCGAGCCTATTTTGGTGCCCCTCCGATCTCCGGCCGGACGCCGAGCAATTTCTTTAAATTCAGCCGGTGGCCGGTGGGAGACCGCTCGGGAGTCGGTCGGTCATCAGTCGGTCACTGCCGGCACGCCGCCCGGAGAAGCTCTCCGATTCTGCCCAGTTTTGACCTAAAATCGACCTGCGATCGACGGGAAATCGACAGGGGACCGCCCAGGCATCGCTGAGGCTCTACAGCCTGCTCGAATTCTCAAAAAATCGTTGGGCGATGCCTAAAGCTATGGTGACAACTCAGAGCGGCGACCGACCGATCTGTAGCCTGCTCGGTCGCCGCTGGAATTTAGGCTTCGCCCAACGATTTTTGGAGAAGTCGAGCAGACTTCAGAGCCCCAGCGATGTCTGGGCGGTGCCCTTTCCATTTCCCATCGGTCGCCGGACGATTTTAGGTCAAAACTGGGCGAAATTGGGGAGCTTTAAAGAAATTGTCCGGCAGCATGCCGGTGATCGGCGGGGCACTAAGATACGCTCGGTGCCCGGGCGGTCGCCGCCCGAGCACCCTAAAAACAAGCGGTGCCCGGGCGTAATTGGCTAAAAACTCGCCGCCCGGTCACCGACCAGGCTTCTTTTTTGTGTTGTGACCATAGCTTTAATTCCAGCGGCGATCGAGCAGGCTACTAATCGGTCGGTCGCCACTCTGAGTTGTGACCATAGCTTTACAAAGACTAAAATGATGTATTTCCGTAAGTTGACGTAGCGTTGTGTTTGTGTATATTGCAAATAGGGTGTCTGACTTCAATACACACACAGAACTGTTTGAATAAATATTGGTTATCAGTGGCACTGATATCATGCGGGGGGGGGGGGGGGGGGGCTCCTGAGGTAGATGCAACACGAGATAACAGGGATATCAGGTAGTGTGATATGAGAAGGGGGGCTCATATGATTATCTTTTCACTTCCTTTTCCTCATTTTTCCTCATTTTTCTATCCCGTCTTTCTCTCTCTCTCTCTCGTTATTTACTTCTTCTTCATATCTTTCTCTTTCTCTCTCTGTCTATCTCTATCTCTATTACTCTATTTCCTTCTCTCTCTCTTTCTCTCTCTTTCTTTCTCTCTCTCTACCTCTATCACTCTATTTCTCTCTCTTTTTCTTTCTCTCTCTCTCTCTCTCTCTTTCTCGCTCTCTACCTCATCCTCCCCCCTCTCTCTCTCTATACCTCTCTCCCTCTCTCTCTCTTTCTACCTCATCCCCCTCTCTGTTTCTCTCTTCTCTCCTTCAAGGAGTTGGAGGGGGGGGGGGGGGGGGGGCACGTATCCCCGAACCTATGACAATGTTTTATATATTATACTCTTTACTTTAAAACAAAACTAAATTAGATATGATTGAGATAAGACAAGAAACATGAGACTACAGGAACTAAACACATGAATCCACTTTCCTTCATAACAACGTTGTTAGCTCACTAGCTGACATCAGTCATAAACTATAAGGATTTTATATGATTCTATGTAGGAAAACTCATGATCATTTGGTGAAGACTTCCCTTCATAGAATGACTGCCTTTACTTTATATACTTACAGAAATAGTGAGACGAGGTGACTACGTGAATGATGACAAATATGAATTGATATGACGAAGACATCATTATGGCGATATGTCGGGAAAGTAGTAATAGAAGAATTCAATGGCTGAAAGCACTTATTATGACGTATGTAACTACTGTGTCTACTCGTATTCCTGGCTATCATGAACAGTCCTTAACCAGAGAACAAGTCTGGCTGAGTTACACCAGTGTTTATTCCTTGTCATATATCCCGGATGGAATGATCATATCATATCGAAATTATGTACAAGTACATGTATTGTGTTCGTTCCGCGAGGCTTATTCACATTACACGCCAAACAAATATTTGATACGCTTGTGGGTGCTAAATTTGGTATCAGTACTCCAAGGCTTTTCATCCTTTTCCGTGTCACCATGTATTTGCGTTGACACACCGTCTATTGCTCTTGTGCTAGTCCAATGTTTGATAAATCCACTTGACCCTCGAACAAGTGTTATAACTGGACTTCTTTTAGGTCGGCTGTAGAAAAGGGGGAAGTCCCTTTGACCGTCCGTACACAAATGCTTAAGAAGTGTGGACTTTAATCCTATTGATATTGTATTTAAAGAGAAAGTTGAGTCTTGACAAAGAGGAGAAGTACTTTGTGAGATTTCCAAATCTTTTAAAGTCATGTTATTTGGAAGAATATCATGGTAGAAAATGTCCAATGGAAAGGAGCGGTCCTCAAATGCCCTCGTGTCCGGGAATATGACAAGGAAAAGATGAAGTTTCATGACCAAATATTTACATGTAGTCCCATACAACAATGTATGTGTTCAGCAAGAAGGGGTCAATCTATGTTCATTTTTATAATTACACAGCCTCCTGAGCACTTCAAGTCGTATGTCCTACATTTGCAACCTTTGCACATTGCTTCCAGATAGTTTATGTCACAATGCAATCACGTGACCAGGAGTCAACTTTATCTTGAAGCAATCACTTCACCTAAGTAAACATAAATATCAATGGCACCGATCGCACACTTTGATATTAAGTAGTTCCTCTTAAGATTCTGCAGTGATACCAAACCAGAGGATGGCATTGCAGAACATCGTTGTGAAGGATTAAGTCAACAACAAAATAGTATCACGTGCAGACCTAATGTTTCGATAGAGTTCCTTTCTGCTTTCAAAGGAACACACTGTAAAGCCTCGTTGAGATATATGAACCGGTAAACCGTTTGGTTATTTTTATGATGACGTGAAGTGTAATACGCCTCATAGTTCCGTATCTAATCACACACATTTTTTTCGCGCGGTTACCATCCATTAACACGTTATATGAAATATTTCTAAAAAAGCGGTGACTTTTTTGCGCGGTTTACCGCGTCATATGTGAACGAACCTTTATTACAATCTATAATATTAGTTTAAAGGTAAAGACCAGTTTTGGAAACGCCCCCTCTCATAAAGTGAAATAGAAGCTCTTTAATAACAATCATGTGAAAGAATATGTTTTGGCTAATACGTGATGATACAAATTTTGCCGGGAATCCGCCTACTAATTGATATATTTGGTAAATTATTAAATGTATTTGGACCGGATAGATATCGCGCACGTGTACATCAGGACTTTACCAGGACTGGGCCAAATTTCTGATCATTTTGATGATTCCAGAACTTTGCAGTACACAACAATACTTATATGCTAGATGATCAACCTTTTCTGATCAATTCCACTACGTTTCTTTCACAATGCAATCGCATGACCAGAACAGTACTGTTCTTAACCTTAAAAACGGTGATAAATAGCCTATTATCTAATCATAATTAAATGCACGTGGGTTTCCAACTGTTTCTCTTTAAAGGGATCCGGTAACTTTGTCTCAGATTCTGAAACAAAATTCTGGATTTAGCTCATGATGCAATGATAATTATAAACCTTTAGGTCAGTCCAGGAACCCCATGACTTTTACAAGCCGATCGCCTGTCTGATTATCAAGATATTTATGATTGGAATTACAAATTTTGAAAACCGTTCGCCTGACGGTTTTCATAACACTACAGTCTATTGGGGAAAACGAGTATGGTAAAACCGGTCACTCAAAGATTTTTACTTTTTTGAGGCACTTCTTGATCATTTTGAAGCGCAATTTTTGTTGGGCTTCAATATTACACCATATCACAGACACTGATAACACGTAGGGCCGTGTATCTCAGATTTAACATTGTTAAACGATCCCTTTAAATCCATAATTTACATTTTTTGTAGCCTTGTAGCCTTTACGTGCATGTACGTTGGATTTAGAGGATAAACTGTGTAAATGATCTGTAACTTTTTGGAGTAGCAGAGCCATCAAAATATATAAGTATGAGCATCAACCACCCACCCCCCCCCCCCCCAAAAAAAAGGGGGGGAGGGGGAGGCAACAGCCCTCATTCTGAGAGAATACATGAGACACACCGCCAAACCGCCTCAACACTGACAGACTCTAAGCCATTTGGGGGTATCTTAGTCGAGTGGTTTAAGCACTTGAATTCAAATGCGAAGGTCGTGGGTTCGATCCCCGGCACGGTACTATTGTTCTTTGGTAAGGCATTGATCTACATTTGCCATTCCATACCCAGGAGAGAAATGGCGATCTTGTAGCATGATGAAAGCCTTTGTTTAATTAATTGCCAAATGCCTTCACAGTGGCCAGAATACTCCCAGAGAGTGGAGATGGTGCACATTGTGCGTGAATGAATCCGACTATCGGGGTAATAATATCTATAAAGCGCTTAGAGACGGTAGTTCGTATTAAGCTCACATAAATCTAGATTTTTATTATCATTAAATGTTAATGCAATTTTCGGTTTGGTTTGTTTTTGGTCTGGTAGTGGTCTTATTTGTGTGACTAAGGTATTAAACCGTAATAAACATGTTTGCTTATAGAATTTCGAATAAAATAAAAGAAAGAGGAAATGAAACAGAATATAAGCAAAAAACTACAAGCAGCACTCCATAACTAAGTGAGTTCCTTTCTGGTAAATATTTGATTTAAGTTATGAGTATTTGTCAAATACAATCAGGGTCAATCTCCCACTTTGGTGTTTTCGTTCAAAGGCCAGTATTTTGATGTACACAAAGCTTTGATTCGCGTGTGTATCTTCCACAATTTACAAGCTCTGCTTTTAAGTGGACCTCTCCATTTCCTCATACTAAAATGCAGTTAACTTTATAATTCAATTTTTGTCTTCCTCAAAAGTATAAATTACCGTTAACTTTTTTTAATTACAAGTGTAATTATGTTTCGCATACATTTTACCATGTATTCGTTATTATGTATTGTATTTCTGTTGGAAATGAAAAAATAAAATGAAATATGATTTAAACATGTTTGTTAAACTACGATATAATTTCTAACCTCCTACACCCCCCTTAGCTTACATATTCTTTACGAACTAAAAGTTTCTCGTGAACATATTTCTTATCATTCCATGTAATGTGTGTGTCACTCTACCTCTCCCCCCTCTCCCTCTCTCTCCCTCTCTCTCTCTCACACACACACACACACACAAATAAAAATACACATACACACACTCTTTCTCTCTCTCAAACAAACACTTATTCTCTCTCTTTCTCTAACTTTCCCCTTCCCTCTCCCTCTACCTCTCACTCTCTGTCCCCTCTCTCTCTCTCTCTCTCTCTTTCTCTCTCTCTCTCTTTTCTTTTATTTTCATCATTCATGGAGTTGGGGGGAGCACGTTCCCCATACCAATGCCTCTATTTTTAGATATGATTAAGATAAGACAAGAAACATGAGACCACAGAAACGAAAAAAATGAATCTATTTTCCTTCATACCAACGTTGTTAGCTCACTGACATCAGTAATACAATATGCGTTAACTACACATGTATATACATTGCTCTACTTAGGGAAACTCATGATCATTTCTGGATGACTTCCCTTTATAGGATGACTGTATTCAGTATATTATATACTTACATGTATAGTGAGACGAGGTGACTACGTGAATGACGACAAATATGAATTGACATGACGAAGACTTCATTATGGCGATATGTCTGGAAAGCAGTAACAGCCTAAGTCAATTGCTGAATACACTTATTATGACGTATGCAACTACTGTGTCTACTCCTATTCCTGGCTATCATGAACAGTCCGTTACCAAAGAACAAGTCTGACTGAGTTTCTCCCGTGTGTATTCTTTTCATATATCCCGGATGGAACGATCATATCATACCGAAATGATGCACGTGTACAAGTAGGCCTATTGTGCTCGGTCCGCAAGACTTATTCACAGTACACGCCAAACAAATATTTCATACGCTTGTCGGTGCTAAATTTGGTATCAGCAGTCGAAGCTTTTTCATGCCATTCCATGGCATTATTTATTTGCTGTGATACATCGTCTATTGCTCTTGTGCTAGTCCAATGTTTGATAAATACACGTGACCCTCGAACAAGTGTTATAACTGGTCTTCCTTTATGAAATGGTTCTGTGGAAAAGGGGGAAGTGCCTTTCACCGTCCGTACATAAATGCTTAAGAAGTGTGGACTTTAATCCTATTGGTATTATATTTAAAGAGAAGGTTGATTCTTGATGAAGAGGAAAAATACTTTGTGAGCTTTCTTAATATTTTAAATTCAGTTGTAAGGAAGAATATCATAGTAGAAACGTCCAATGGAAAGGAGCGGTCCTTAAATCCCCTCGTATCCGAGAATATGACGAGAAATAGCTGAAAATGTTCAACCAAATATCTATGTGTAGTCCCATAAACCTATTTCTGAGTTCAGTGCATGTAGTCTTCAGCAAGAAAGGGTCAATTTCTGTTCATTTTTATTATTACACAGCCTCACAGTCAAGCAGGCGCCTACACAGAGGGGGGGGGGGGTTAACCCCCCCCCCCCCCTTGAGTTTTTTTATGTGTGTGTTTTATGTATGTTTTGGGGAAACCCCCCCCCCCCCCCCTCTTTTGAGATTTTTTTTTGTTTAAATAAATTAAAATTTAAAAGAATGCCAATGGCTGACCAAAAAAAGTGCCCTTACCCCTCCGCTTATTCAGCGGCTGGCTGAGTCTTTCGATTTTTTGGGGACTCTAAAAAAAACAAAGTTGTACACTTACCCCCTACCCCCCCCCCCCCCACCCCCCCCCCCCCTTGAAAAAACCCTGCGTACGCCACTGACTTCAAGTATGTATATCCTACATTTTCAACCTTTGCACAGTGCTCCCAGATAGTTTATACCACAAAACGATCACATGACCAGTATATTAAACTCTATCTTGAAGCAATCACTTCTGAAAATCAGTGCCATTAATATTTATGTTAGGTGAATATAACATAAATATTAATGGCACGGATTGCACACTTTGATATTGAGCAGTTCCTCTTTCAATTCAATTCAATTCAATTTTGGTGTATTTATATCAACATCTACAATGTACAATGCAGTAGTCCAAGGACCAATAATGCAATGTTTACATAAAATGTGCATAAAAAAGGAATGAATATATAAATGTACAAATCATAAATGTTCATACCTCAAGTTATATACATATTTTGCTAAACGATAGTAGATGGATGAATAACTGTAAAAGTAACTTGAAATGTTATGTGTTATGTAATGGGTGATTTTAATATCGATTTATTACAACATGATAAAAACAACTCGGTAAAAAACTGTATTGATATAGTATTCAGTAACTCATGCTACCCCTTAATCGACAAACCTACACGAATTACGAAGTCATCTGCCACTTTAATAGATAATATACTTACAAATAACTTACTTTCATTTTATGATACTGGTCTATTATATTGTGATGTATCTGATCACTTGCCTGTCTTTACCATTTCAAAGTTAAATGTTGCTAATGTCAAATCATCAAAAGTAAACATAGGTCACAGAATTATAAATCGGAGAAATATTGAGGCCTTAATTAGAAATGTCCACGAAGTCAACTGGTGGGGTGTATATGCTGCCGAAGATCCAAACGATAGTTATATTATTTTTCAAAATAAATTTCGTGCATTGTATGATAAACATTTTCCAATTGTATTAGAAAAAAAAGAAAAAAAAAGAAATTAAAATGTTGGATGACGAATGGACTGTTACAGTCGATCCGACATAAGAATAAATTATACAAAATGTATTTACGTAACCCATCAGACCAAAATGCTTATGTGTATAAAAAACTATCGTAACCTACTCACAGGATTAATTCGTAAAGCAAAATCTCAGTATTTCCATGACAAATTTGTACTTAATAAATCTAATGTAAAACGTACGTGGCAAACGATCAATTCACTACTTAACAATAGTAAGCCAGCTGAGAATTCTGTATTTAAATATAACGGGGACATCGCTACAGGACCAGACATTATTTCGAACTCCTTTAATGACTTCTTTACAAGCATTGGTCCATCTTTAGCAAATAAAATCCCAGGTACCCAAACAAATTATTTACAGTATATGAATGATCCACCTGTTGACTCTTTGTATTTATATCCTACTAGGGAAAACGAAATTTGTAACATTGTTAGTACTTTTGGAAACAATAAAGCTGCAGGTTTGGACGAATACAGTCCAAGAGTCATTAAACAGGTCATTATGTACATCTGTAGACCCCTGTGCCATATATTCAACCTTTTATTATAGGATTTCTCGGGCACTTTCGTAAGTTGGCCACACAAATTCATTTTATGTTCATTCAATTTCGCCTATTCTGTCACCGCAGCTGTTATTTTTCGTTCAAATTCGTTTTTTAGCATTTAAATTCCTAAAACGATCATTCAAAACCATTTCATTTTCATTCGAATTAAAACGTGTTTCTTTTTCGTAAAATTTTCATTCAATTTAAAGCGAGACGATTCGCGATTACGTAATAGCGTCTTCCGTGAATTCAAATTTGTTTCCTTGCATACAGTTTCACACGTTTTGCAGACAAATTAAACATATAAATTTTACCGAGTAGATCATTTATAGAGCCCCGCATGCTTAGTTCCATGCTAAATCCATTTCAGATTGTATGGGTTGGTTAGGAACAAAAATGTTATTTGTCCTCACTATGGGTGTTTACAGACTACAGTTGTATTTAGTGGAGTGGCGTACCATAATGATGGTGTGGGAGGGGGGGGGGGGGGGTTATCACTAATCTATACATTGATTTATTTTATAATGTTTTGTTCTGTTTTGTTTTTGATAATTCATTCGATGTTCGTAATCTCTTTGAAGCCATTTATATTTGTGTAAATTATATTTAGTCTGTATTGAACATGTTAAGAACAATCTATGAGTATCAGTTCAATCACAATCATAATCACATTAAAATATTAATCACCATCACACTTAATCACAATCACGATCGTGATCACAGTCACAGTTACCATCTCAGTCGCAAACGTAATCACCATCTCAATTAGAAACACGATCACGCTACACACTCATTAATGAGTTTGATACATTGTTTTCTCACTGCGCGCACATCTCAATAATTCATATCATGTGGACATAACTAAAGAATACACGTATACAATCTGAAATCTTGTTTTGGTTATATATTTTTTAATGATCATAATTACATCATGCATGACATTATCATGTTCGTCTACGTAATATCATTTCCAAAAGATGACCGAGTACGATAAAGTCCGTGATGAGAACATCAATAAGATGATGTCCAATCTTACATCTAGAGTTGTTTAACTCTCTACATGTTGATGGGCAAGACATCAAGGCATGTTATATAACTCATTTGTTTAATTTAGATGAGAAACATGTGCATATACTATGTATACCATAGGTTTATAAAGATAGGCGAATATGAATGAAAACTTTGTTATTTAGAATGACCGACAGTGAAATTGAATGGTACGGACGTCCGATTTGCCATTGTTGACGAAAATGAATGCAAACTGCGCATTTGTAAGCGGTCGTTAAATTGAATGAAACAAGTGCTAAATCCATTGACCGAATAAGTAAATCAAATTAAAAAAGTGTTATTTTGAAGGAAATTTACACGCCGGCAGCTTTATTTCGTGAATTTGAATGAACTTTGTATCAAAACGAATGAAAAGCTTACGAAACTGACCGAGAAATCCTATATTAAACGGAATTTTTCCAGATGAGCTAAAGAAAGCTAAAGTAACACCAGTGTTTAAATCTGGTGACAAGCGTGAATTTACAAACTATAGGCCCATTTGTGTACTGTCAGTCTTCTCTAAATTATTCGAGCGCATTGTTTATACAAAAACTATTGAATTTCTTGACAAACATTCTATTCTCAATAAACATCATATGGTTTCCGTAGGGATTATTCAACATGTATGGCTCTTACCAGTCTTTCTAGTAAAGTCATAGACTCCTTTGAGGCAAATGAATTTGCAATTGGAGTTTTTATAGATCTGTCTGAGGCATTTGACACAATTAATCACAATATTTTACTATCTAAACTATATCGTTATGGAATACGTGGTGTAGCTCTCAAATGGTTCACCAGCTATCTTAACCTTCGATTACAATGTACAAAATATCAATCTTCTATTTCGGAGTTTAGGACAATAACATGCGGAATTCCACAGGGTAGCCTGCTTGGGCCATTGTTATTTATATTATATGTGAATGATATTTATAAATCTGCTGATGAATTGTCTTTTATACTGTATGCAGACGACACAAACATATTTCACAGAGATTCAAACTTGAAGTCTCTTATGGATACAGTAAATGCAGGTCTTGCATATATATGTGAATGGTTCAAATCTAATAAATTATCTGTAAATGTAAACAAAATGTAATTATATGATTTTTCACAATGGAAAGAATGCAGATTTAAATGATTTCAATATTGTTCTTGATAATGTCATATTGCCAAGGGTAGATAAAGTCAATTTTTGTGGCGTTTATTTAGATAGTTCCTTGTCTTGGAAATACCATATTAACGAAGTTGAAAGTAAGGTGTCCAAAACATTGGCATTATATCCAGACTCAAACATCTCTTGCCCAATCACATTCTACGTATGTTATATTGTGCTCTTATACTTCCATATTTTTCTTACTGTAATCTTGTTTGGGCGAATTCCTGCAAGTACAAAATACAAAAGCTTACACTATTGCAGAAGAAGATTATTCGTATAATATCCGGAATGCACTATCGTTCCCATACTGGTCCCATCTTTAAACAAATTATTTTCTTGAGATTCAGTGATATCAACTTGCACCAACAGGGTATTTTCATGTATAAAAGCATGAATAACATCTTCCCATCACAATTTAGTGATTTTATCAATTTTCAATGCAACTCTAAAACCCATACGTATAATACGAGAAGCGCTGCCAACATTCATCTCCCTAAACATAGAACCCGAAGATTTCAATTTGACATTCGATACTCTGGGCCAAAATTTTGGAACAACTTACCATCTATTCTACAAAAATCGCTCTTCTTGCAGACTTTTTCCCGTAAGGCAAAAATGTATTTAATTGCTCGATACTGATACCCTCTCTTGTATTTATTTGTATTTATGTGTGAAATGACCTTTTGTGGAATTCAATGACATGTTTGTATTTTGATCACTTACGTACATGCCTCAGCTGTTGCCATTACCATATGTATATTCCCAGGACATTGTTGTCGGATAAAGCTGTTGTTTGTTTGATGATTTTGCTTGTTTTTAATGATATGTACCCGCTGTCTATTTTAGAATTGTAGTACTCCGTTATTTTTATGATGTAATCACAGACACATGCACAGCCCAAGTGAGGTAACTTTCTCTTTATAAGTGAACATGCCTTCCTATACTTAATTCTCTCCTCATTTTTTTTTCTTCTCTCTGTTCCATTTACTATTTTTGTTCTTTCCTATCAACTTTCTGTTATATAAAATGTAATTTTCATAATAATATCTATAATGTTCTTTCGGTAACTGTGTTAATTTATTATGGGCGTTCCCAACTCAAGCTATGCTTTCCGGGTTTTCGCCTCCTTCCGTATCTGAATTATTTACTGTATACTCTATGTTGAAATAATTGTTACATATATCATGTATATACACATTGTGTTTCATATTGTACTGTTGAGAAGGAAATAAATGTTAATAAATACAAAATACAAAATACAAAATGTTGAACCAATTATTGCTGGTCTCATTGGTATGACTAAGATATTAAGCTCGAACGAAATAAGTTTGCTAATTGAGTTTCGGTAACAAAAAGAAAGAGGAAGTGAAATAGAATACAAACAAAACTACAATCATCTCGTCACAATTAAGTGAGTTTATTTTAGGTAAATATTTGGTTAAAGATATTAGTAACTACCTGTGAGGTACAATCTGGGTCCATCTCCCACTTTGGTGTATTCGTTTGAAGGCTGGTACTTTTATTTATGCAAAATATATATTTAGTTAGTGTATCTTCTTATTTCATATAAACATGTTTGTTAAACTACGCGTTAAAATCATTCTTAATTTTCCGGCTTCTTACTTCCCCTTTTCCTTACATATTCTTGACGAAATCTACGTTTTCTCGTGAACGTATTTCTTATCTGTCCATGTATTGTGTTTATGTATGCTCATACATTTTGTGTTTGGCATTTGTGGAATAATTTTTAAATTGAATTGTAACAAAAATGTTCCTTTCCCTTCAGCTCAGTTCCATTTTTTTTTCTTTTCTTGTACATATGTTTCAAATAGGATTAACCAACTCTTTTTCAATCCCTTTCTATGTTCTTCCCTATCTCATGATGAATTAATGCTGTACATGTCCATGTATTCTTATTTGCTTCGTTTATTATTTTGCTATGTAATTCAAAACCACGCCCCTATTAACATATTTATCCTTATAGTATTTTCCTTATCCCTCTCTCTCTTCCTCTCTTATACACGCCAAAATACTCAAGTCAACCACAAAGGCTATATTTTCTATTCCTAGTTCTATACCAATCATAGAGATAATGGATGTTCTTGTATTCCTCCTTCTTGTTTCAAACAAGGCCATGTTTCATTTTTTTATCCTCCTTCCTTCTTTCAGGCAAATATATTTCACAAATCAATGTACCAATTATCTCCTGTTATGTGTAACAAGTTAGCAAGTTTTATTTGCATTTTTGGAGATGATTGTTCATAAAAGATTATCGAATTATAATACAGAAGTACAAATGCACGCACAAGGCACTGAAGCAATCATGCTCTGTCGCCTGTACAAAGCACTACTGACGGTAGCGTGCATGCAGCCTCATGGCGCGCTATAAGTTAAAGAAATTCCTATCGAATATTGAGCGGTTATGATTCTACTTGCATTTTATTACATTTACATCAGGCGTTTTTTGAACATTTCTTCTTTTTTTTACCGGTTTTTTAGAAAAACATAGGTTTTACGAATAAGAACATATTTTTTTTTACGACATAATGTATAAATGTGACCCGGCACCACAAAACCACCAAAAAGTCGCAAAAAATTATTTTCCTGATTTCATCTGATTATGAAAGAAGAAGTTCTCCTCATTAAAATGGTATATTACTTGTCCAAATTGAAGCTTCCTAACCCTTTCAATTTAGTGAATGAAAAGAGCTAGTGAGGGAGGTTACTGGTATTAAATTGTGAGAAAGAGAGCTTTAAAGTTTGGGGCTATTCAAGCATGCGGAGCAAGCAAACCACAGGGAAATCAATAGAAGGGTGAATCAAAAGGCCATAGCAACCACTATGAAGAGATTTTCAGATTAGGCTGAAATTTGGCCTGATGGTCAAACATAGTCTGTTCATTATGTTTCTGAGGTTTCAATGTGTGGACTTAAGTCTTTCAAAAGTTATTATGTTGTAAATGTATAGAGTTGTAATTGGACAGATTAAGTGAACTGCAACATAGTGCCGAGACACCTGCACTAGACAATGCCTATTCATGGTGGACCCGGAGTCTTTTTGTTCCCCCTTACATAACACTGCTTGTCACCTATCTTGTTTTGTATACATCTGGGCAATTATTTGTAACCACATTATCAGGAATTCTCTCGTCGCTGTCTTGCCCGAAGTGTTCAGTAAGCAAAGCTGTAAGGTTGGCCTGATCCCCCGCAGCTAGCCCCCGCATCATCGCTTCGTTGACCGCCCGAGCTACCCGGGCATCTGCGTTGGTGCACCCCGGTACCATCCCACGGCTCTGCTCACGTACACAACCTGGCATTGTAACGACGTTGTAGACTTTTTCGCAACTTGTCACTCTCAAATGTATAAAATATAATAATGTTCTTAGGTCTACTCTTGATCAACAAATTCTGGATATGTGATGTACAATCAAGCTACTCGAAGTCGTTAACGGAGAATATAAGACGAACGCAAATCTGGAACTCGGATGTGAAAGCGGATACAAACAAAATGGCGCGCCGCACTGATTGCTATAACGGACCAATCACAGCCCGCGTAGCACGACCCGTTAGCAACGACCGACCATTTCCGGACTACGATAATTTCGCTCGGGAAAAGTGATCAAATTTTGGAAGAGACCGAAGGCTGTGCGAAAAAAACTGGTCTAGAAAAACCGTTTAAAACACATCTTCTACTATGTTTTAGACTTCCAAATTTTGATACTAGGTACAGAAAAGACCACTCTTTCAGAAAATGCAAAAAAACAAAAATCTATTTTTTTCACCTAAATTGACATTTTAGCTGATTACGGAGAATCGCTGGTTGCGACTTTTTGTCGGTTTTGTGGTGCCGGGTCACAAATGCATAAAATCATCAAATTGTTCCAAATTCTCACTCGTCCCCTGCCCTAGTTTCGAAACCCTGCTGCCGTAAACAAGTAGACCTGCAAGTAGTATGCCATGCACTGCACCAGCTAGAAACCAGCGAGACTCGGGCGACGTTCCCGGTTTAAAGTTTTTGGGGCGACGATCGCTGGTTAGAGGGGGGAAAGAGTTTTAAAAAAAGAAGATATCCGACCGACCGACCCAATTTATGGCACCTAATCGGCAATACAACATCTTTTAAAAGGCCTTATTGGAGCTAAATTCAAATAACTTTACCAATGTTATAGAATGGTTGACTGTTGCAGAATATATTTTTAAAGGCCAGTTTTGCTTTTTTTAATACTTTAAATGAACTTGTACATTAAACCAAACAAAATATCGTAAGAAAGTAGTGTCGCTGACTAAATTTGTAATTTCGTACAAAATGAAATGCAAAGTCATAATGTTTAATAACAAAATACAGCAGCTTGTTTGTTGTTATGACTTCGTTGTATAATATTTACAATCTAAGAAGAATAGAGAGAAAGGGGCAGATAGAAAGTGCGAGAGAGAGAGCGAGAGAGAGAGGGGGTGGGGAACGTCGTTTTGCCTCCATTACCAAATAAGTTACAGTTACCGCTTCATCCGTCCTTTATACTACCCCCCCCCCCCAAATGTTTGAAGTATTAAACAGAGTTTAATGATGATAATATTACGATTTCCTTCTGTTACATTCAAGTATTTCATAAACACTTAAAGGATAGTTGAGTTTTATTGCAGAGGGCGCTATAATGAAATGATAATGAAAAGCTAAGTGTCAAATCTAAAGAACATACAATTTAGATGACAAAATCATCTTTGTTTGATCAAAATCAGTTCAGAGACGGCTGAAATATCCAAAAATAGAAATATTTCTTATATTTGTGGTGCCCCAAAAATATTCGATAATTTGAACCAGCCGTTGAAAAACAAGATAACGCCTTATTCGTTTTATTCCAGCCAATGCCGATGTTGGCTTTTTTTTTTTTCGTGTCGGTTATAATTAGCCAAACCAGCAAGCTCGTGTATTGTTATTATTAATCAATTAATTAATTAACGGTCACCGACATTTTTCGTAAGTGGGGCTTAATTGGTATGATCGTCATGGCTAAATTTCACACATTTTGGGGTCTAAAATTACCTTCATATCAATTTTAGGTCACTAAAGAGAACTAGAAATTTCATTAATAAGAATAAGAGCAATAATCAAGCACAGCGAAGGAATTTGCTGTCTGAAACAAGAACTCAGCTATCTCTTTAACAGTAGAATTCCCAATGTACCCTGATTCATAGGATTGGATGACAATGAATATTACTATATTGATCATTTATATATTCTTTGTTGCGTGCATGTACCGAGTTCAAATCGCATTTTTCAACGAATGAGAAATAATCTCTTTAATCATTAGATTCAAATTCATGTAAACTTAAATCTCACCTTTGAAATCTGTACAATCTATCACAAAGGAAGTATGGAACATTCCCAATATTTTCTCTCAAATATTTTAGAAGATTGATGCACTATACAAATTAACGACTATGTTATGATAATATTGCCCATAGCACATGGTAGTCTTTGGAAGATATATACCATGGTGCGAATGATATAATATATACAACGAATAATACTGAACTGATTTAAATTTCATCTACGCTTTTGTAAAATTCATTCGCCATCAAGTTAGTTGGCACTGAATGGAATTTGGTGTTTTGATACATCTCACTGTCCCCCTCGCCAACCACCGGATCGTTCGTATTATCAGCACGGGAAGTAGGCGGGGTCGCTGCACCGTAGAGTTCGTTGTTGACCATTGAGTCTTCTTCCTCATAAGTTTCATAGACGTTCCCGTCGGGGTTTTCATAAACGGTGTCGTTGCCCTGATCAGCCACCGCGCCGTGCTTGTCAGCGCGAGGAGTTATCGGGGATGGAGCACCGTAAAGCTCGTTGTCAACCATAACCTCTTCATCTTCATAACCTTCATAAGCGTCCTCATCAGTTTCGGGAACACCGCTCTTGGGATTACCAGGTTTTGGACTTTGTTTATCACTTGTTCCATATAAAACATTATCTACGAAACCACCCCCGGTATCAGTTTCATTCCAACCATTCGAACCCTTGGTGACAGAGGGTGTGTCATCCTGTGTCACGCCCTTCCAAAGATGCGGAGAGGGTTGCTCAGCAACGGAAGTCCCAAATCCGCCATTTTGATCGCTGTCTGGCTCAAGCGTTAGATAATATGGTGCGTGAGGATTACTGTCTGCTGGCTTCCTATCTTCGTAGCAGTTTGCAACCGCGGCATAGTTCTCCATTTCGTTTTCATCATCGGGTTGGACAGGTTTAGCCGCACGACGCCTGTAGGAAAATCATTAACAAAGTGAACACACTATTAACTTCAAGGTTAATTAAATCAACATTCGGAAGCTCTGATATATAGGAATGACCTTTTTCAAAATGGTAAATTTACAATTTTACCTGCTTGATCGAATTCTTACACTGTTTGATATATCGTGTTATAAGTGTTGATTATAATGGCGTACCTTGCTTCTCGAAACTGGTAAATTTTGATTCAACATTTTAGTTTTTAGAGTGCATAATTCATGAAATCGCACAATTATACATAGGTAACATAGAAATACAAAGGATTATCTTTTAAATTTTGTATTAATTTCTTTTGGTTACATTTGGGAGTGTTACGGCCCAGTCGAATGCTGGGTAATATCAAAGGAACTGGGAATGGTTTGTTCAAACCATGACAACTGGCACAAAGGTCGAATTTTATATGCTAAACAGTTTTGGATATGTAGCGTAGACTTGTTTTAATTTAACAATCTCTAAAGAAGAAAAAATACTCGCCGAAGCAAGGAATCTTGAAAATAATTTTTATCAAAAGAGTGTGTTTTCGGTTAAAAACATTAAAGTTTCCTGTGTTGAAAAAAGTAACTGTTCATATATGAAATAGTTCTGGACTGGGGGTGATTTTTATATTTTCAACATTGATCGCCAAATAAAAACATGCCTCCAAAATGTAAAAGTATAGGATCATGGTGAATTTAGGGCAAAGGTAAGAAAAGTGGCGTTACTGTGTACTAATAATGATAACTAATAATAAACTAAGATTTTTTTTTTTAACATACATAATATATACCTTCTGAACAAGACGGTGGTTAAAACGATTACCACTAAGATGAAGAGAATGACCACCGAGCTTCCAGCTGCAACGACTTTCAAGAGAAATAATATAAAGATATGTATTTGTGTGTATATAAATAGCGGAAACATATTTCGTTTTCATTTAAAATTATTTCCTATTGAAACCTGTAACAAAGATCTCCCCTGTGTTGAGTAGTCTTTATGTACATGATCATTATATATTATATGAAGGATTGCATTTTGTAATCACTATTTCACAATGTTCTGTTTAAAACATCGGATTGTTATATACATTTTCAATAAATGACTTTGAATGAAATAAGTGTATTCTTTTCTTGTGATGTTTGAATGCTTGTATTTATGATTTTCTTCAAATTTATATCAAACAACAATTTTGTTGAGTTTTGACATGTACCATTGCCGATTAGATATTGATGATAGAAATACTGATAATTCTCTGATAATCGCGAAGTTACTCACCTCCAGAAGGTAATGAATTCCCCTTCGGACTTTCTGTGATGAAAACGAAAACATTGGAATTATAGAACCAAAAGTGAAAATCAAAAGAAATTAAGATCACTTGATTATGTAATGTATTATAATTGAATATGTTACTCTTATTGATTTTTCATAAATATCTGTTATCTGTATTAACTTTGCTCGTAATAAATTAATACTCTCGGCTACATGTCTTTAGTTTAACGTTTTTATATTTCTATCTTGTACTATTTAAATATACTTGTACATGCTTATTTTTTTAATTTGTAGAGCGCAAAGAGAAACTTCTGTTTATTATGCCCTCATCGGCCCTTTCAAACGTCGATTCAATATGTTGAGCTTTTAGAGTGGTAGGGTGGAAATATGATCACGATGCAATAAGCAAGTACTTCTAGATTGAATTTAAATCAATAGTAATTTGTGTCAAGTCATAATAGAATGGCTATCGCAACTGGCAGGCCTTGTTTACGAGCGGATAGGGGTGGGGTTAGATGTAGACGGTAGGGTTTTCGACTTCTTAATTCGTGGACCAATTTTTTGAAGGAAGACACGAGGGATTACCCCCCTGTGATCCATGGCTAAGCTTTTCTTAAAAGTTGTGCCAAGAGCTCTAAAATATATTCAAACCTGTGGATTGTTGAGAAAACCATGTAGTTAGTGCTAATGATGTTAATAGCGATGTTGATAAATATGCCGTCGTTGTCAACGACATTTCTAAATCAAGAAAAGAGAAAATATGTTAGTATCCGATATAAAATAAAATGTTAGTAAACTAAAGCAAATGTTGTGATATCATTTTCTAAAATACTCAAATCTAAAGTATAGATGTAGTTTTATCATGCACACAAGCGGTAAAATTATCGGGGGAAATCTAAATGAAAGCTGAAAGAAATCAGGACCTTTTTGATAATAAGCTCATTGTCAGGTATTAAGGATCATCTTTTCAAGGAATATGTACCTTTCGTATTCTATTTCTCATGCTTTAAATACATTGCTACTTTATGTATATAGATACCTGCTGAAATTCAATTAAATATAATTATGCAGGGAACATAATTCAAATTAAGAAAGTATTCGAAGTGATTCAATGTAACTATACATATAGGCCCGAGGATTAGATCATGCAAAAATAGTATCGAAAATCAACGAAGACGATCTGATAAGCCCCATGCAACACTTTTTGAAACGTGCTAACATGGCAATGATTTGATTTTGAAGGCTTACTTCAAAACATCGGATCATCGTGTTCGGTCGGGTGGTCGCGTTACACAACCTTTTGTGAAGCTAAAAGAGAAGATCATGTAAAGATGCACGTTTAATAACTATTAAGGACGCGACCTTTCGTAGCTTTGCCGTAGGGTTACAACAAAGTGTCAGGTAAATTGGACCCGATTATTGGACCCGATTATTTGAAATGTCGGTAGGTTATTTCACAAACATTTCCACCGACAGTTCGTGAATAAAGGGACATGTTTTCGCAAAAGGTCGGGTAACGCGACCATCCGACTCGACAGGATGACCCGATGATTCGAAGTAAGCCGTTTTGAAAGTCTTTGTGGTCGTGTTTAGAACAGATTAATATCTTGATACAATGTCAAACCTGTTTGAGATTCTGTGCTTTGGGGAGAAGCTTGCGTTGTGAACGCCAATGGTGTCGTAAGCCTTATCTCTGAAAGAATGAAAAGCAATGTTTATCTTTCAGGTTCAACATGAAATAAAAATCTTCAAATAGCAGTTAGACTAGAGTTGCAAAACGGGTAATAACAGTTTTATGATGAAATATAAGCCTACGACTTTGTTATTGCAGTTGGATTATGTTAGTAAAGTAAAAGTTAGTTGTAGTGCTTGTATTGAGGCAGGAAAGGCTCTGGACGATTTTTGTTTGGTAAAAAACAAAATGATCGAAATACAATAGGTAGGTCGGCTTCAGCTCCAAAAATCGTAGGGCTCGGTGCATTCAAGAAATAAATCCTACCAGGTACCCACTTACTACGATATTTGAATAGACTGTGGAAAGCGTAGGTCAATGTCTTGCCGAAGGAAGTTGGGATGCGGCAGGGATTCGAATCCCGAACCGTACCGCGTTCTCTGTCAGGAACCCTAACTACTAGTCCACAACACATATATTTTGGATGCCTTACCTTCGTCACAGGTGGAACCAGTGTAGCTTGGTGTGCATGTACATGTGAATGGTGATCCATCTACTTCATAACAAGTACCTCCATTCATACAGGGGTTACTGTAACATGGGCCGAGTGCTGGAATAGAAAACAGATTTACAGTTAATATCAAGAACATGAGAAAACATTGATAACTGAAATCATTGTCCTTCAATTAGAATTATCGCTAGAGTGAGCTTAATTGTTCTTTTAAGTCACATCACAATGCTGCTACATTAAAAAACTATAATACTTTTTGTACTTGTTTCTTTTAATCACGACAGCTCAGTGTTAGAGCAGTGGTCTCACAACTGGAAGGTCCTGGGTCTAAACCAAGCCGATGTGCTAGTACCCTTTAGTAATGCATTAATCCTCATTACCCCGACCCTCAGAGAGTTACTCATTTCCAAAGTATAGAATGCTTTTTAGCTATCACGTATAAAAACAAACCATCTACCTGCCCCATGTACAAGGGTCTCTTGTTTTCAATGTACTGAAGACTTTACCCTGTATAAAGAACACAGAATAGATGAATAAATAGATAAATAGTTTTACCTGAACAGGTAAAGTTAGGTGTACTCCAATTGCCTGTATGCTTACAGAAGCTGATTGGTTCATTATCAGGAATATAACCATCTTGACAGGTGTATAGAGCTATATCTTTATACACTGATCCGTGAATTATTGGGAAGGAGGCAAGTGCAACCTCAGGTGGCCTTTCCTCACATTCGACAGCTATTCAGGAAAACAGGATAAATATCATGTCATTATTCATATTTCAATGAAGGGATGCTTTGGTTTCTTTTTACATTAAAAAATAGTGTTAGTACAATTTGCAAAATCATTTTGTTTAATTATCTCTCGCTCTTAGATGAGAATACCTTATTATAATCCTTCATGAATAACATCTTTATTGACAGCAATAATGTTCAAAGTTTCGACGACGCCTTTCTTCATGATTTCAGTATTAAACAGATTTTCAGCCGCATATTACTGAAATTTGATAGTTTTTAACCCCCGTCTTTAAGCATGACGTAGTCAAATATTTATGAATTTTGGAAGATCATCTCTAAACGTTGGCACAGTCCTCACATGATTTTTCAATAACAGTATATGGTATATATAGTAGTTCATTCACTTGACTCTCATTCCATTCGATGAGGGTTCGGATATCAAATCGGCATAAATGTCATTTGGCAAGACATAAATCCACATTTGCCAGTATCCAGCCAGGTGTAGAAAGGCTTTTATCAATTGCTGGGGGTTATGATAATTCAAAGGCCAACAGGAACACGAAGAAGATCAGTATTAATGCTGATGGACTACTCTCTGAGTAAATAAGATTCAATGATTATTTCTTATTTATTAACATAACGATCACTTTACCTTCACACGATGGTCTTTGATGATTCCATGCTACTTTAGTCGTACACCTTAAAATGCTTTCTCCAGATAATGTATAGCCCTCCTGACAGGTGAAATGAAGAGTAGCATCGACAGAGTAAGTTGTTCTATCGTCTGGTAAACGATTACCATTCAAAGGTTCACCTGGGTCACCGCAGGCAGGAATTCCTGTAAAATATATAAGACAAAATGTTTATAATTATCACTGAAACATCCATTCTGATATTTAATTAATTCATTTATTCTTTCCATTCCTTCGTTTACGTGAAGAAAACCGTAAACAATATATAATATGATGTATCATGATCTTTACACAATACGCAATATTTTGATAGTTCAAATATTTTCAAATCACCTCAGCTATAATTCTTGTCATCTGTTCAAAGAAGCCGTCTAATATATTCATTTTGTATTTCTGTACATTTCCATGACCCCGTAACAGATATTCAAAAGGTATATTTCACATTTTCTCACCAATTTGACATAAAGTCCGCCTTGAGGATAAACAATATTGGTCATTCCATTGGTACTGAAAATCCCTTCTCATTTCTACACAGTACTGGTTCCGCCAAGAAGGTTGGCCATCGCTCCATCCCTCATAGTTCATTCGGGTTTCTGAAGAAAAAGATGAATGGTATGATGAATATGATGTCCTACTTTGCGTTAGGAAGTTGCTCTGAGTTTAACTTCCATTAGGAAGCCTTAATATAACAATACAAGCTTCAATACTACTCGTAAATGCTGATTTGTAATTGGAATAGTCAATTCTAGACATTACGCTTGGGTCTTGTTTGATTCAGATTTTGCCTTTATAGCATACAAGATAATATAAAATGTGTACATTTGGGTATTTTTATTTTTAGATTGCATAGGTCCAGTTGAATGTGTAGTTTAAAATCATGTATTCCTACAAAAAGAAATGTAATGTTTTTTTATTTTTTATTGCACTATTTTTATCTTTTCATTGCCTCCGAGATTTTATTTCTCAATTCACTTAATTACAAATTAGCAAATGCAGCTAAAATATCTGAACTTGTTAAAAACCTTGGCCACGTCTTACAAAGAGTTGATATCAATCGCAACTTATTTGCGATTGATATTAATCGCAACTATTGACATAAGAAACAGAAGGCTGCAAACTTGCGATTGATTGAAGGACTTGCGATTGATTTGGATCAATCGTAACTCTTTGTAAGCCGGGGCCCTGATGTTGTATGTGTAACGTTGTATATACCACACAACAGTCTAGTTTTCCTCCTAGTCCTATGTAAGGTTTTTATTAAAACATACGTATTGACCATGTTTAAAGCAAGTTTCATGTTATTACTTTGGAGCAAGTCATAAAATACATTACTAATAACCACATTCATACAATACAAGTAATCGAAGATCTCATTTTGCTAAATAATTTCACTTTTACTAAACAATTTATTTATTTCTGGACCGCAACGAATTACTTTTATAATGCCAACGATCACCCGGATTTTCAGACTTGAGGTATCTTTGTCTCAGATTCTGAAACAAAATCCTGGATTTAGCTCATGCTGCAATCATAATTATAAACCTTTAGGTCAGGAACCCCATGACTTTTATAAGCCAATCGCCTGTCTGATTATCAAGATATTTATGATTGGAAATCGAAATTTCAAAAAACCGTTTTCCTAACGGTTTGTATAACTTATACAGTCTATTGGGGAAAATGAGTATGGCAAAACCGGTCACTCAAAGACTTTTACTTTTTTGAGGCACTTCAGGATCTTTTTGAAGCGCAATTTGTTTAGGGCTTCAATATATCACCATATTACAGACACTGATAACACGTAAGGCCATGCACCTCGGATTTAACATTGCCTTCAAAATGAAGATGCCTTCAAAATGAATGACTGATAAATTTGATGCTGATTTCATAACATATAATATCTCTAATCTCATTTCAATTATTGTGTTTAAATATACAAATAATAACGGGAAGTTTTATTGTATTGCATTGAATACAAATAGTGGCAAATGTTATACCAATCACATTTCTGTTTACAGTATATATTCTTTGGCCTCTTTTACTGTTAGATTTTTTTTTTCAAAGATAAATGTTTGTCTTCAAATAAACAGATACAATCTATATTTTACTGTTACTAGGGTTTCTGAGGAATCACATACTATCAGACCAATACCAGGACCGTCCGACGTCTTCGTCATAGCCACCAATCCACCATGCCCTGTTTACGCCTATGTTTCTCAGATACAGGGCTCGGTCCAGCAATAAAGCATTAGTGCTCTCATCGAGTATTTCTGCCAGAAATCCTCCTCTCTCATTACACTCTATGGCCCCATCATCACAGTTCTTCGAAACATCCAGGAAACTGAAACAGGTGTCCATGTATTCTAATACAATTTCGGAGTGGTTAAGTCCAACACTCTGGCAAGACTGATCTAGAAAAAATGATTGATTGATTGATTTTTATTTGACAAGCTTCCAACATACAACAATATACAATATACAATAATAACAGATCAAAAATAAGTCAGCTTGAACAGGATGACCCACGAAAGCTCAAGAGCTTATTTCCAGTGGGGTCCCTTACAGACATGTATAAAATGAATAAGTTAAAATAGTAAAATTAACAGACAGATAAGAAAAATACAAGAATAACTTATTAAAGATAATATTAATAACAACATTAAACTGATGATAGAAATGATAATAAGTACAAGAAGAAAAAAGGAGGAGGAAGAAGAGGAAAATAATGAAATAGCCATGTGTGGGACAAAAAAGGAAAAAGTACTGACTTCTGCTTGAAGTTCGAGAAAATACACACAAACACAATAATTAATATTCCTCTTTAAGATTTGTTGAATTGGTACATTCTATGGCAGTACGAATGACCGATGGAAGCTTTGGGAAGAATAAATCAGCTAGGGGCTGGGCTAAACATCTGGATGGCCTCAACATTTGCTATTCGAGATAAACATCTTATGCTCCTTACACGTTTGAAATGGCACAAAAAACAAGTGAACTTAGATATCATGATACAAGAAGTTAGTGGGCTGTTTAAATAAAAAGAAGATTATCCTATGGATTGAAACAAATTTCTGTGAAAGCCTAGATACTGCATCATTGCAAACAATGCATACATAAAGTCAGGCGCGTACGCAAGGGGGGGGGGGTCGAACCCCCCCTCAAATTTTGTTTGTGTGTGTGTGTTTTGGGGCCTCCCCCCCTCATTTTCTTTTTTGAAGAAAACAAAATGTGTTAATGGGTGACTAAAAAAAAGTGACCTTACCCCCCCCCCCCCCCCCCCCCCAAAAGGAACGATCGGTGAAATTCTCAAATTTTCGGGACAAACAAAAAATTGGTCATGTCTGGCGAAATCTAACTTTTCTAGCAACAGAAAAGGATTAATATATATAAACAAATGAAAAAGATGATGATGAAATAGTCGGTCAAGCACTCGCTTGTATATTTGACCAGATTTCAAAGCTTAATTTAAATAAACTCATGGCCATGAGAAACATAGAGATACTTACTATACTGACAGAGTAAGGCATTTTTGTCCTGGCGCGATTCAGGATTCCATGAATATTTCGCCGAGCCTGACTGGTATGACAATTCAATACAATCTCCTGATTTTGAATCCGGAAATGGGTTTTGCCAAAAGAAACGTTCGATGTATTTGTCACCTGATAACAACAAATAGTACAAAAAGGGATATTCAACAGTCATCATAATAATGTTTCATATAAGTGTGTTGATCTAGCAATTTACACCGTCCTATATTATCTTCAGTGTTAAGAACTTAAGACACAGTGAACATGTTAGGTGTCATAATGTAAAAACCCTATCTTTCTCTTATATATATATTCACACTGTCTCTAATACAACAACATCGCTATAAAAACTTCGATGCGAATATAAAAAGTACACACTTTAAAAAATAAACCCTAAAGCTATAATTTCACGATATCTGCATGATTCCTTTAATGAATTTATGGGTGGGGGTCCTTTTAATTCGGATGGCACTAAAACTATTGAAAATATTTTATGTTTGAGTGAGCACTGGCTTATTTAGACAAAATCGTGAAAATTGGTTTGCGCAAAAATTAAATTAAAACAACGTGCATATCAGGCATCGACGTTGTTACTCTGTGAACTATCAATTATTGATCTAAACCCTCAGTTGATCTTTGGTCTTATATGTGCAGTAGTGTACCACTATCCCCTACTCGCCCACAAACACACACACAAACACTCGCATGTGTACGTAAACGCACATACCATTGCAGATTTATTGTCTTTCTGCCCTGAATTTCAATTTGTGCAGGTTTGACAGAAAGTAACTCAATATAAAAGATGTATAGGAGTTTTTTTTCTTCATTTTCATCAAAGAGAGATGAAACTTATTTCTAAATAAGTAATTTGTTTCATTTGTTTGTCACATCTATTCAATATAATATTCATGATGCCTTGCCGTCTGAATCACTTGGAAAACACGCAGGATCTTTCACATTCATGTTTAATTGCAGAAAACTATTAAAGCGTTAACTATGTCAATATATCTGTTAACTTCCCTACATTTCTAATTTACCATCCAACACCTTGTTTCATGGGAGCCTACTTACTATCTAGGCAGTCTTTTTGATTTCAAAATGAATTATAAGTTTAAAGAAGCAAATATGTAAAATTAATGGCATTCAATCATCCCCACACTACGAAGACAAAAATGGGCCCTGTAGCAGATGATCCGTGCTTGAAAGACATCCGCTGCAACGTTTGAGGGTGTGTAGTCCTGAAAAGGACTGTTGATGTAGTCTTGAAAAAGACTGTTGGTTATCTTTCTTAGCTTATAGTTCTCCTGATGATGGATAGTCAACCTGTTCAAAACGTCGAGCCACTCCCGCCACTCATCCTCTCCAAGCGCTATAGTTCACCTTAGAACTATAAGCGTATCCGGACAACTACCCCCTGGACATCCATCCCATAACAACTACCCCGTAGGACAACTACCCCCTAAGGCAGCCACCCTTTAGGACGACTACCCCCCCCCGGAAAATTACCCCCCAGACAACTACCCCCCCCCCCCCCAGACAATTAGTCGTAGGGGTAGTTGGCTTGGGGTCGTTATCAGGGGGTGGATGTCCAAGGGGTATGTATCCTAGAACCACTTAAATGAATTACACATGACTAAATTAACTTTGAAATTTGTACGACCCCGGATTCCTAAGACGAAATTGAAGAGCAAAAAAATTAATTTAAATGAAAAAAAGGGTTTAAATGGACGGGAAATCCTAAATTACCCCGGTCATGTAATTCAGGCATGCCAGCACACAATATATTTGAATGTTTGGTTTGAAATTCTTACTTTTTCTCCACTTCCAGTCTCGACCTTCCTTGGCTCCGATCCAAAAGTTAGATGTACTAAGAATCCCGACTAGGAATTTCTGCGTCTGGGCATCTTTCACTGTAGCAAGTAGCGCCTTGTTAGTTTGGCAAAGAGTGAATGAGTTTTCCCAATTTCTAGAGTAAGCTGGTGCACCGTAGCAAGTGAGATCGGAATACCGTTCATCGGTTGTGCCGCATGTCCCTTTGAAAAGTAATCAAAAACTTTGATAACGTAATATAAAATACATTTGAATATACATATACTGTACCTCCGGTAGAGGAACATGATTTTGTACATCCTGCTATGACAAATGTCTGCTCTATTAATTGACACAAAAAAATACTTTGATTTTCAAAATAAATCAATCAATCATACATTGTCTATCATCATAATTAGTATTGATCCTTGGGTATAAATGATACTGGTTTCAAGAAATTACAGCCGTCTTATTCTGATTTACCAGATACTCTTACATATCTGTTTATTTGGGTCCTGCTTTGCTTCAACAACAAAAACTACTCTCAATAAAGCGTTAATTCCCCTTTATTCTTTATATATACATGTATACATGTAAATAAATCAACTTATCGTTCGCAAAGATAAATTACTTACTTTGACAAACTGGTGGATCATTCTCCCATGTGCCATCTTGTAGACATCTATTCAAGCTACTTCCAAGCAGAGTGTATTCACTGCTGCTGCATGAATATGATATCGTCTGGTTTATCACTGGAGCTTCAGCCGATGGAGGATCGAGCTCTGAATAGGCAGCGATGGGAGGCGATGGGCATTCAACATCTACATGGTCGGGAGAAAGATTACATAATTATCTTTGAACATGTAGAAACATAATTTTGGCGATGTGTGTTTTTTTCTTCCGTATTATTCCGGATCAAGGCTCTTTCTCTGTTCTTTTCTAGTGATTCTTTTTTTTTCTTCTAATCATTTGGGGTCTTCACAAATGTTTCCTAGATATACTCTAGTTTTATAATTAAAACCTAATTTTCAACATATCCTTCAATAGTTATATAACTTGTAATAAGTAAATGTAAAACCATAGGGCTTTTCTTCGTGTGGAAATCCTGTAGAAAAACAGTTGCATGTTTTGGCACTGAAATGACACTGTACATCGACAGGGAATACTGGGGTCCCGACTGCCTGGAGGGTTCCCGTAAAAATATAAGAATGTCGTTTTTATAGTTTATTAAAGTACTTTCATTTGACCCACTGGTCTACATAATCATACTTTTAAAATACAATTATTTTCATTTTTGTAAACCTGTTACCTTCACAAGTGGGTGTATGACCCAGCCAAGACCCGTCCTCTAAGCACACCCATACAACAGTGTTTTTCAGGCCATCCATCATGTATCCATCGCTGCATTCCCAAGTGATATAAGAACCTGTACCCAGTGTTTGGTTCGGCAAGGTTGTTATGGTGTTAGCTATGGGGTCTGGTATGGCACAGGTAGCTGATATCACAACTGTAGAGAGGATATAATGTTGGAAAATGATCGCAACTACTTTCGAGAAATCAACTCAAGGGCAATTTCAATACTCTATTGTTGCTGTCCCATAGAAATCATGTTCCGGTTACGTATCACGTCGTTGTCATGTTCGCACAATTCAATACATGGCACACAAGGCGATTTAAATTGCCCTAGGTTGATTTTGTTTAAGTAGTTTTTATTGTTTAATTAGTTTCTACTTAAACAAAGAACAACCCCACCCCTAAAAAAACACAAAGGTTTTCACATCCCTGATGTCTTTTTTTTTTAGGGGGGGGGGGGGCAAGAATCAATTTAGGAGGAACAAATGACACCTGACCTGGATGGAGAGGGGCAAATTTTGAGAAACGCCTTGTTAAAATACGATGGTGCAAGGCTGGGCTTTAAATCATTTGACCTACAGTACGATGACTTATCCACTTGACTACAACACGTCTACGTTACTACACACTGTCGCTCATATAGTTGGAATATTTTTGTTTTACCTCAATTTATGGAATTATTTTAAAAATAATTTAAAAATAATAGATCTAGATAATAGTATACATTTTCAGATTTTATTGAATAATAATTTGCCAATGTGTGTTTTGCGTGACTGCTAAAGCATGTGTATGCTACTATGCTTATCAACTAGGGGACCTACGCCTTTAAGTCATAAATGACAGTAATGAGGATTAATGCCCCCACAAAAGGGCACTAATATAGCATATTTACACGGTTTTGATCCTGGGGCCTTACAGTTACGAGGCCATTGCTTTGTCACTGAACCATGACTGTAGGCAGCGGGGGCTACGGTAGGGGGCAGTTTCCATAAATAAATACAAACACAGAAAATGCAATAAATTTTCAATAATTTATTGCATTTTACCCCGGTCCCCAACATAAACAAATCCTCTGGGCGGCAATGCATTATAGCTCAAGGCATGGGCACACATGTATTATGAATGTTGATCTGTTTACTTAAAGGGATAGTTGAGTTCTTGTTTCAGAACGCAAATGCCTTCAAAGTTCCTTATTTATGACATTTCTAGTGCCCTTTTACAACCTAAAATTGCTATGAAGGTAATTTTAGACCCCAAAATATGTGAAATTAGCCAATACGATCATTCCAATTCAGCTCTACTTTAAAAAAAAAAACGATGGCCGTTAATTAATAAATTAATTACAACAATACATGGGCCGTCTGGTTGTGCATATTATAACCAACACGAAAAAGCCAACAAAAAGCCAACATCGGCATTGGCTGAAATAAAACGTATGCGGCGCTATTTCGCTTGATTTTGATCAAACAAAGATGATTTTGTCATTTAAATTGTATGTTCTTTCAAATTTGACACTCAGTTTTTCATTATCTCACTAATAAATTATTTTGTGTAGCGCGCCCTCTGCAGCAGAACTCAACTATCACTTTAAGATACATGTGGGTCAGATAATAGGGGTGTGGAAACGAGTCTGGCATCTGCAACTGCGCCTCATATCACATTATCAGTATCATAGTCTACGTTGATTTATCTTCATCTCCTTTGAATCTATCAGTTTAATTGGTATGAACTTCAATACACAACAACAAAACAACAACCAAAATAAGAACAAAAACCCCAAAGTGGTGACACCTCCTTTAATTGTTACCTTCACTCAGGAAGGCTACACTGCTATCTGTAGTGTGATTTGAGAAGGGGGTGGGGCCTCATAGGATTTACTTTTCATATCATCTTCCTCATCTTTCTATCCCATCTTTGTTTGTTCTCTCTCACTGTCTCTCTCTCTCAATATATATATATTCTTCTTCTTCTCTCACTTGCTCTATCTCTCCCTCTCTCTTTCTCGCTTTTTCTCTCGTTTTCTTTCTCTCTCTCTTTACCGCTCTCTCTCTCTCTCTTTGTCTCTCCCTCTCTACCTTCTCCCCATCTCTCTGTCTCTCTCTCTTTCTTTCTTTCACGTAAAAATCACGTCAATATCAAGGTATCGACTTGAACAGATTTGCGTTCTTCAAACACTTGACATTTATGTGATTGTATTAACACGTTTTTTGCACTAGGTCACTTATAAAACACGTACACTAAATTACGCAATTGTCACTGGAATATAACCATTATAATAACGTAATTATCTCTACCTTGGAGACCATGGTTTTTAAACCTAATACTCCTGTGCTTGTTTGGTTATGTAATTACATCTTCATAAACGAAATTATCACATTATTTAGAAGTTTTAGAATCGCGTCACAGAAACACATGAAGCGTTAGTGTTAGTTTTAGTCAAAATATCTGCATGAATATTAAAAGGCTGACTTGAGATGAATTATGTTCTGTATTCACGTGAAATTTACGTCGAAGAGGAAATATGTTACTGTAACCCGCGTTCAACCCAATATTTACACAAATGTTACACAATAAATGAACCAAAATAATGACGTTCTCATCCCGTTTCTGAACATCGTGTTTTGGATCCTCTATAACCACGTCCAGGCGCGCCGGAAACAGTTTGGGATTAGAGGGGGGGGGGGGGGAGAGGGTGCATCAATCCCAAAAGAAAAAGCTAGTTGCAACTGGTCCAGTTGTTGAACCAGTTAATGCCAACTGGTAACCCTGGAAATTGAAATGGGCTTAATGATCCAGTTGATCCTGGCCAGTTAGAATTCAACTGGTCTAGCTGAGCCAGTAAAACCATTTGGTAAAAGTTCCAACCAGTTGAATGGCAACAACATTTCAATACTGGTACGTCTGTATTTCCAATGTAAAGGCACTGGTAATAAGTAGACTTAACTAATTTAATTAATCGATTTTTTTTCTTCATATACTTGTATTTTATTGAAATTATTTTAGTTCATAGTTAATATTTCCCTTATTCATGTTTAATTAAATGTAGTTTATACGAAGTAGCGAAATGTCCTAATAACTGGTAATTTATATTTGTAGTATTTTCCAAATGAATTGCATATAACTAAATCATCAGTAATTAAGCAATATGCTGTAAATTCAGATAAATTGTTAAACAAACAGATCTGCACGCGCCCCATATTCAATATGCAAATTAATTGGTGTCAACTGGTTCAACTGGAAATATGCCAACAGTCAGTCATCAACTGGTGCAACTGGAAATATGCACACAGACCAGTTGTCAGCTGGTGCAATGAAAATATGCCAACAGTCAGTTATCAACTGGTGCAAATGTAAATATGCCAACAGTCACGGGATTATCACCACGGAACTTAAATGGTAACAGTGAAACCATTAAGACACCCAAGAATAACTCACTTTCACACCTAAAAAATCAAAGATTCACACCTAAGATTAATAATCAGTTTGAGTCACGAGATCATCACCACGGAACTTATGTTAACTTTGATTACCATTTAAAAAGGTGTTTTCAGACACCTAAGAATGTTTTCACACCTGGAAATCACGGATGCCCAGCTTATATTGATAACCCGTTTGAGTCACGAGATCATCACCGCGTAACTTATGGCAACTTTGACTACCATTTAAATAGGTGCTTTAAGACACCTAATAATTACTAATTTTTCACACCTAAATATCACGGATTTACAGCTTAGATTAGTAATCAGTTTTAGCCACGTGATCATCACCAAGAAAGTTATGGTAACTTTGAAACCATTTAAAAAGGTGTTTTAAGACACCTAATAATGACTAATTGTTCACACCTAAAAATCCCGGATGCCCAGTTTAGATTAATAATCCGTTTGAGTCACGAGATCATCACCGCGGAACTTATAGCAACTTTGACTACCATTTAAAAAGATGTTTTAAGACACCTAACAATTACTAATTTTTCACACCTAAATATCACGGATTTACTAGATTAGTAATCAGTTTTAGCCACCTGATCATCACCAAAAAAGTTATGGTAACTTTGATTACCATTTAAAAAGGTGTTTTCAGACACCTAAGAATGTTTTCACACCTGGAAATCACGGATGCCCAGCTTATATTGATAATCCGTTTGAGTCACGAGATCATCACCGCGTAACTTATGGCAACTTTGACTACCATTCAAATAGGTGCTTTAAGACACCTAATAATTACTAATTTTTCACACCTAAATATCACGGATTTACAGCTTAGATTAGTAATCAGTTTTAGCCACGTGATCATCACCAGGAAAGTTATGGTAACTTTGAAACCATTTAAAAAGGTGTTTTAAGACACCTAATAATGACTAATTGTTCACACCTAAAAATCCCGGATGCCCAGTTTAGATTAATAATCCGTTTGAGTCACGAGATCATCACCGCGGAACTTATAGCAACTTTGACTACCATTTAAAAAGATGTTTTAAGACACCTAACAATCACTAATTTTTCACACCTAAATATCACGGATTTACTAGATTAGTAATCAGTTTTAGCCACCTGATTATCACCAAAAAAGTTATGGTAACATTGAAACCATTTAAAAAGGTGTTTTAATACACCTAATAATTACTACTTTTCACACCTAAATATCACGGATTCACAGCTTAGATTAGTAATCAGCTTGAGCCACGTGATCATAACCAAGAAAGTTATGGTAACTTTGAAACCATTTACAGAGATGTGTAAGACACCTCAGAATTACTAATTTAATACAACCAGAGATTCACGGACAGAACAATAAGACGATTATCCGGTGTAAGTAACGTGATTATTACCACCAACCTTGGATAACCTGTGATACCAATCGATAAAGGTGCTTAAAAGACTAAATAATTACTCATTTAGAGGTGTTGTGGTCGAGTGGATACGTTGCCGGACTGTCGATCACAAGGTCCGCGGTTCGAGTCCCGCCGCTGCACTAATGTCCTTTGGCAAGACATTGATCTACATTTGCCACACTCCTACCAGGTGAAGTAAATGGGTACCTGGTAGGAATTTATTCGTTGAAACGCAGCGCGCGTAACAGCTGCACTGCTAATAGGCTAGGAATATTGTGTTTTGAGGTCAAACAAATTGCAATAAAATATTTTTCACTGCAATGCATTTTAGTAAGGTCCCCAAAATGACATACTAAAAGTCCAAAAAAATCCAAGTAGTGGAAGTGTCCCTTATTTGCATAAATCTAATATGACCGCTATTTCGTGGATTTTCACATAGATTTTGTCATATTTGTCAACTTGTATAGGCTGTTGTGGCACTAAAGGAGTAGGAAAAGGGATCTGCTGTACATTTTGTATCAGCTAAAATACCCATATACTACAGGTACATCACACAGCCGAAACAAATCCCCCACACACACACACCCACACAATCCAACATGTGATGTATTACCTTAGCAGATGATGTTATTTCATTATGCACTAGACAAATATCATGTCATTTTATATTGAAAAAACTGGCCCTTATGAATATCCGTAAAAACACGAGAGCTGTCATAGGGTTATGTAGGGGCACAGCATGTACCTTACATTATTCGTGTAGTGGAATAATTGTGTCAAATTTCCATAAATCCACAATGGCCGCCAATTCTAGGATTTTCTCCTAGATTTGGTCAAAATATTCACCATACATATCTTTTAGTGTACTTTGAAAGTCTAAAATGTTATTTCCAAGATTTTGTTTGTTTGCATAAGGTTTCATATGCCCGGTTGAGTGTTTTAATTTTCTTAAATTCAAAATGGCTGTTAAATTAAACATTTTTGTAGAGAATATATTATAATTATATTTGTTGTCCTATGTTACATTCAGACTTATTGCGACAACACTTATATATGTTGTACAAATATATTTATATTTCAAATGTTTCATAATTTGGTTTTTTAATTTGCATATATACACATACATTTTTTTTAAAGCGGGTTAATTTGCATACATTTTGTGTTGATTCTCAGCTTACAATGTTTACAATCCCAGTGCAGTTGTTATTACAGGATGCAGGTCATGAGGCCTATAGTTAAGTATACATATTTTAATTTGATTATAGTTTGTAGTCTCCAACAAACAAACATTTATGTGGCATGCTGATCAGTAGTATCATCGAGTTCTAGGTAGGCCTATAATGGTGTTGAGTTGCTACAACTAGTGCCACGACAATCAGTGCAGGATGTTGAACATTGGAGGCCATACTTCCGGCACGTGCATTTCTTGGCTGCACAAGCTTTCTTGCATCCACATCTGATGACCTTAAGGTGTTATGCGGATGCTGGTGTTTTATCAGTTTTAATTGGAAGATACTTCCCATCCATGACCTGCCAACTCAGTTTCCCGATGTCAGGCTGTCTGACATTCCTTTCCATTCTAATATCTGATAGGGGAACTTTCCTGCTGCTGAAGTTGGTTGCAAAGTCTTTGCTTCTAAGGCAGACAAGATTGGTGATACATTTACGCAATCCTCTAATGAGTCACCACCATACAGGCATACCAGTGCCTTCTCTCCAGCTGGAATAATGGCCTCCTTCAGGTATGATGCCGACTGACTAAATACCATGGCAAGCTCACAGAAGTCGTCATTCTTTATGATTTTCTTCAGTGCTATGCCTTTCCCTAGTCTAAATATGCGAGACGTTGTGTCGCAGTACAGAAGCTCATGGCAAAGAGAAAGTAGTCACACACACAGTACTTCCTAGAGTTTCCTGCAGCTGTTTGATATTCCATGTTCGGTTCTTCTTGGAGATGCCTTGGGCTCAGCTGCAAAAAAAGAAGACCTTTGCATTCAGATCTGCGTAGAAGATCAGCAAGATGAGAAGGTTTGTGTCATCACCGACACGAAATGTTGCTTTAAACTTCTGCTGCATCACAATTCATTCCAGGAATCTGCTCTTCCTCAATTGCTACATCACAATGAAGATCAGGAAGATGTTGTCCGTTAGTAGTTTTTCAAGAGAGAACTTAAGTGGGCTGCTCCCCGAAATTAGCTACTCCACATGGAACACCTGGGTGCTGAACAACCTCTGGGTGCTGAACAACCTCTGGAAATTCCTATAGTGATCACTACGGGAGCTTCTTGAGGTTGTTTGTACTTGTTGCAGATGTACATTATACAAGTGGTATCAGCATGGTATTTAGTGGAGCATCAACGAGTAAATGGCCCCGCACATGCAGCTCTAGAAATCGCTCCCCACCCAGCATATATGGCATACATTACTTCAAGACGTTCATGGGGTCCTGAGCCCGTCATCAAATGCCCTGCAGAACGATCTGCTTCAAGTCACTGTCACTAATTGGCTGGCTCCTGATTATTGTGAGTGCCTTCCACCATAGCAGCTGATCAAAAGTTAAAATAGGTGTATAGTATTCATTTAGCATGGGTACAAGCAAAACGCAGAGTGTAGTCATGCAGGATGGATCACTAGGATTCATGTCAATCATGGAGAGAAACAAAGAAGATGACTGATCAGGGTACTTGCCGTTGTTTTTATTATCTGTATGTCTTCAACAACAAATCAAATCAAATGTTGGATCTTCTGGTCCCTGATTCACAATCAGCTGGTAAACCAGAGGTTGTACAGTTGTAGATACCTTTAAGTATTCAATGTTGATACTTCCAACAGTAGCAAAGTCCTCAGCGGATACCGTTTATCTAGGTACAGGCTTACAGTACTTTATCCCTGGGTTTTGGGTAGCAATGTACCCATCTGTGGAAAGTACCTGATCCGTCAGCACTAAGGCACAATAACTAATCAAAGTTTGTCACTACACCCCCTACATCTAAGGTCATTCAGAGGTCATATTAAGCCTGTAATTCATGACGCCACAGAATGTACACCTTTCTTGATCGCCGATCTATGCAGTGCTACAAAAGGCAAGCCTACACATGAGCCTATATAGCTACATCAATAGGAAGGGGGCTTTAGATTATGCGATTGGCGCGTAGTGGCTCGCATGTGGCGCCGAATTAATGTCCGCTCGGCATGTGTCGCCAAGTGGAATAAACTGGGTGCCATAATATGGCACCCAGTTTATTTGGCGTGCGCCAAATGCCACCAGGCTTGCTCCTAAATGTTGCGCCAGTTTGCGCCAGTTCGCGCCATTACACGGCCATTTGATTCCAAAATTCACCCTGTAGGCGCCATTCGCGCAAATAGATGGCTACTTTGCGCCACTTGGTGATTAGTTTGTGCCAAAGGTCACCAAATTGGTTTGAACCTGCCGCCGCTTGGCGCTACTTGCCGACTATATAAATACCGGCCATCGGCTACCTAGTTCAGACCCTCCTCAGCTGTATGAACAACATCTCTACTAAATATTTACAATTTTGATATGTCTGAGGCTTTTGATAATGTTGGAGTGATGATGCTGCTCCATCAGAAGATGATGAGAGATGCTGAGGTGGCCACTGCCTATCAACTTATGCTGGCCAATCCTGAAGAAGAAGAGCCTCCTAAGAAGAAAAGGAAGCACAACTGGTGGTTTAGACCCATGCTTCACCCACAGTTGAGGGCCGAACGTGGACAGTACCACACTTTGATGGAAGAGCTGAGGGAGAATGACAGGAGGAAGTTCAAGAACTACACCAGGGTGTCCCCAGAGATGTTTGATGACCTGTTGGTCAGGCATACACCCCACTTGCAGAAGAATGACACCCACTTCAGGAAGGCCATTCCCCTGGTCTCAAGTTGTCCGTCTTCCTGCGCCATTTCGCCACTGGGGCCACCTATGCCGAGCTTTCTTACAACTTCCGAGTGGGCAAGGAAACCATCCAGAAGTTTGTCCCTGATGTAGCCAGAGCGATAGTGGATGAGTATGCTGCAGAAGTCATCTCCCTCCTCACAACCAATGAAGGATGGCTTGAGGTTGCAGGTGATTTTGAAGCCAGATGGAATCTTCCTCACTGTCTGGGAGCCTATGATGGAAAGCACATCCGTCTCCAGAAGCCCAACAAATCAGGCAGCCTTTACTTCAGGCAGCCTATGGACTGGTGTGATGCATTGGTTAACAAAGTGCTCTTTGTCATATTGTATTGTTGTAAATATGAAAACATTTGTCATATTGAATTGTGTTATGAAAACCTCAACTTTATTACATTGTAATAAAGCCCAACACTCATGACAATTATTTCTTTGTGTTAATATGTCCTATATAATGATAAAGGTGTGGTACTGAAATGTTATTTGTAGAATGCAAAATGTATTAATGTCTAGCAGTGAAATAAGAAAATGTCTACCAAATATTCCTGAATGTAATTTATTTCCTAAACTGCTAAGTACTTTTGCTGTTTGGTAAATTATTAATTAGCAAAAGTAAATAGTAATTTAAGAAAAAAATACATGCATTAATATCCGCCTCTGTTGGAATTATTTGGCGCGTAGTGGCGCAAACAAGGTGCCACTTGGCGCGCCATTACATTCCAGTGGATTCCAATAGGCGGATTGTTTGCGCCAAAGGGCGATATGTTCGCGCCATTTGGTGCCACTAGGCGGACACTTGGCGCTGATTGCTCGATGCAAGTGGCGCGACGAAAATTTCAAACATTTTGAAATTTTCTTGCCGCCACATTCAAATTTGGTGCCGTTACGGGCCACCACGAGCCAGTTGGGAGGCAGTTTGAGCCACTACACGCCACTAGGCACCTTATTGGCGACACTAGGCGCCACAGTAAATTGCATTGGCGCAAACTGGCACCAACTGGCGCTGGCCCAGTGGACTCCTAGCATCAAAATGTTTGAAATTTTCGTCGCGCCACTTGCATCGAGCAATCAGCGCCAAGTGTCCGCCAAGTGGCACCAAATGGCGCGAACTTATCGCCCTTTGGCGCAAACAATCCGCCTATTGGAATCTACTGGAATGTAATGGTGCGCGCCAAGTTGCGCCAATGAGATCTTGCGCCACATGGCGCCACTTGGCGCTAAGTGGCGCGCCAAATGTGCAGTAGCACGAGCCAAACGGCACCCGATTGGTGACTACTTCGCGCCAAATGCCACCTGGTTGCCCGCCATTCGGCGCCACTTGCCGCCTATCAAAATTGTAAATATTTAGTAGAGATGTTGTTCATACAGCAGCAGCTGAGGAGGGTCTGAACCAGGTAGCCGATGGCCGGTATTTATATAGTCGGCAGGTAGCGCCAAGCGGCGGCAAGTTCAAACTAATTTGGCGACCTTTGGCACAAACTAATCACCAAGTGGCGCAAAGTAGCCGTCTATTGACGCAAATGGCGCCAACAGGGTGAATTTTGGAATCAAATGGCCGTGTAATGGCGCAAACTGGCGCAACATTTTGGAGCAAGCCGGGTGGCATTTGGCGCACGCAATATGGCACCCAGTTTATTCACCCACAACAAAAAGTGAGTCATTTGACTCATTTAAGCATAATTTTCGTGAGTCAGGTGTAAATTGACTCATTAGTAACAACCAATGAGTCTCTATTGACTCATTTATATTTCACCAGTGTGTCAATCATGAGCTGACGCATTTGCAACATGCTTCGACTGACTCACATGGTCGTAAAAAATGAGTCAAGATCGACATAAGAGCATTTTAGAAGAAAAAAGTGAGTCAACTTGAAAGTGAGGCTGTATGCATGCGCGCGCATGCTTTCGTGACGTCATCCAAAATGCGAATTCTCGAGCCATATTTGAATTCCCGATCGACGACTGCAGCTAGTGAAAAATTGGTACGCATAATTATTCATATGGTTTTAAACGATGATTTTTATGACTGGATTCGTGGGCTGAATCTTCTGATTATTATACAAATGATGCATGCGTTCATTTTACGATATCCGCACTCGAGTTGATGAGGCTGTGTGTAACTTAACTATAGATTACATAGACTATCGCACGAAGCCGTGTCGAATGAAAACATGCATGATCTTGCATCATTGTTTTATACAACGAAACTCCTAGATCCTTGTTATTTGATGTAAAACGAATTAATTCAAGATTGTTTCGTGACAGTATGGGTGACAAATAAATCTCAAGTTAAGGCTTAATTTAGTGCGTACAAAGTAGATTTTTCAGATTCGGGTAGCGGGACCACCGATTACATCGCTAAAAATGTGATATTTTAGGATATATTTTCCATTGCAAATGTGGACAGTGACTCTGGCATGGTATGGTATGTGTGTGATAGGCCTAGGGAGTATAGGGCTATCTAGGGGCCTATATGTCATGATGTGATTATGCTATTATTAGGGTGTCTGATCGCGCACCCGATGTTGTGTGCTAAAATCTTTCCCATAGAGATTGCACACATCCCTATGTGGTCTACATGTGTAGTGATATGGATACAGGTGTTGTACACATACATGTTACACATACATGTTTCCACTGCTTTCTTGAGTGTGTGTATGCAAATATGCACATATCCACTGCACCTTGTGGAAGCCATGACCTAAACAATAGTAAACACTTCCATGAGCATGCATGGGCAATCAGGCATGAATATATGAATAAATGTACATGGACAGTGTATGCAGAGAAGGGATGTTGGTATAGGAGAGGGACACATGTTTTGGGCTCTGAGAAAGGAGGTACACCCACAACAAAAAGTGAGTCACCCTTACTCAAATTGATGAGTCACTGGTTTGTCCGTACAGCGAAACACTTGAAGGATCATGTGAGTCACTATGACTCGATACAAATGAGTCTTATTTATCTAAGACTCACTTCAAGTGAGTCTTAGAGACTCATTTGTATCGAGTCATAGTGACTCACATGATCCTTCAAGTGTTTCGCTGTACGGACAAACCAGTGACTCATCAATTTGAGTAAGGGTGACTCACTTTTTGTTGTGGGTGTTCCACTTGGCGACACATGCCGAGCGGACATTAATTCGGCGCCACAGCGGTCCACTACGCGCCAATCACATAATCTTTGGCGCGAACTGGCACCAACTGGCGCTGGCCCAGTGGACTCCTAGCATAAACTAAAATGCATTGCAGTGAAAAATATTTTATTGCAATTTGTTTGACGTTTACCCCCAAAAAGTTACAATATTCCTAGCCTATAAAGCCAGGGTAATTATGCTCCATTATTGTAGAGCGCTTAAAGACTTCTGACAAAGTAAGTGTTAGGCGCTAAATAAGCACTGTAATCATTATTATTATTATTATCACCACCATCGGTTAACGGACAAAAAACTCGTTGCTTGGTGAAGTGGTTATTTGGTCATTAACACATGATTTACAGAGGTAAGTGGAATCACGTTACTCCAGTCGCGTGATAAATTGGTGGTTTTTAGGTGCGATAAAAACGTGAACATGAGTACCTTTAAAAAAATGAAGGCACGAGTCGAAAACATTTAAATATAGTTCAAAAGGCACCATACTTTAAAATCACTTAAAATACTCTCCCAAGAGAGGTTATTTATTAGTGTTCTGTTTATTGGGTCTCTTTCTCTCTCTCTCTCTCTCTCTCTCTCTTCTTTTCGTCATTGAAGGAGTTTGAGGGGGCACGTATCTTCAAACCTATGACACTATATTATATAATTTACACTTTTTATTTAAAAAGAAACTCATTTAGATATGATTATAGGTACTATGTCCCATTTGAAGGCCAACAAGATGAAAAGGTTAATTTCCAACGGCATTTGAAAGTAAATACTAATTTAGAACTTCCCTAAAAAAAAGGGGGGCTTGAAAATGTCTTGAAGTGGGAAAATAACGATTATTAGTTGTAGAATCGACTTATAGACAGTGGGCCCAATGGTCAATATCCCCTCAGAGCTATAGAGCCAGTAAGTAATAGTCTGATTTTCAGGCCATTTACAGAATGGTCGTACGTTTTATCCTGCGCAAAGTTTCAATCAGTTACATTTTGGCCATTACAATAAGTGGGTTATTGATGTAGACAAATGATCATGTACCCTTTGATGCTCATTTTATGTATGCTATTACCAAAGAAGAAAAAAGCCAGTCAGTCACTCAATAGTGTCTGACAGTGAAGTCTAGCAAGTAAACGGGTTTCCTTACATAATTTGAATATTAGGACACCGCTAAACGTTTAAATTTCAAAGATAGAACATACATGACATATTCATAATTCCTGTAAAGTTCTACAGAATTTGATGTTGGCTGCAAAAGGGACATAGTACCTTTAAGATGAGACAAGAAACATGACACTACATCAACTAAACACATGAAAATACTTCCTTCAGACCAACGTTGTTATCTCAATAAAATCACATGACCACTCTTGAAGCAATCACTTCCCCTAGCATAAATATCAATGTCACTGATTGTACAATTTTATATTGATTAGTTCCTCATAAGATTCTGAAGAGATACCAAACTAGTGGGTGTCAATACAGAATATCGTTGTGAAGGATTAAGTCAAAGAAGAAATGGAATCACGTGCAGACATAATATATTGATATAGTTCCTCTTTCCTTTCAAGGTAAAACACTGTAAAGCCTCGTTCAGATATGAAGTGGTAAACCAAGGCGTTTTTTAAGCACTTCAATTGAAATGCGAAGGTCAAGGGTCCGAACCCCATCACGGCACTAATGTCTTTTGGTAAGGCATGAATCTACATTTGCCATTCCATACCCAGGAGAGAAATGGCGATCCGGTAGCATGATGAAAGCCTTTGTTTAAGTAATTGCCATATGCCCTCATGGTGACCATATGGTAGGAATACTCCCCAGAGAGTGGAGAGTGCACATTGTGCTTGAATGCATCCGATGACCGGGGTAATAATATATGTAAAGCGCATAGAGACGGTAGTTCGTATTAAGCCCTACACAAATCTAGATTTTCATTTTTGTTTTATATTAATGCAATTTTCTTTTTGGTCTGTTTTTGGTCTGGTGTTGGTCTCATGTGTGTGACTAAGGTATTAAACCCTACAACAAGTTTGCTTATTGAATTTCGAATTTAAAAAAGAAAGAAAGAGGAAATGAAATAGAATATAAGCAAAACCTACAAGCAGCAATCCGTATTAAACCAAGTGAGTTCCTTTCAGGTAAATATTTGATTTAAGTTATGAGTATTTGTCATGTGCAGTCGGGGTCAATCTCCCACTTTGGTGTTTTCGTTGAAAGGCCAGTATTTTGATGTACACAAAGCATTGATCGCGTATGTATCTTCCACAATTTACAAGCTCTGCTTTTCAGTCGACCTCTCCATTTCCTCATAATAAAATGCAGTTAACTTAATAATTAAATTTGTGTCTTCCTCAAATGTATAAATTAATGTTCAATTGTTTTAATTACAAGTGTAATTATGTTTTGCATACACTTTACCTTGTATTCGTTATTATGTATTGTATTTATGTTGGAAATGAAAAAATAAAAATGAAACATGATTTAAACATGTTTGTTAAACTACGATATACATCATTGTTAATTTCTAACCTCCTACACCCCCCTTTGCTTACATATTCTTTACGAACTAAAAGTTTTCTCGTGAACATATTTATTATCATTCCATGTAATGTGTGTGTCACTCTACCTCTCCCCCTCTCCCCCTCTCTCTCTCTCTCTCTCTCTCTCTCACACACACACACACAAATACAAATACACATACACACACACTCTTTCTCTTTCTCAAACAAACACTCATTCTCTCTCTTTCTCTAACTTTCCCCTTCCCTCTCCCTCTACCTCTCACTCTCTGTCCCCTCTCTCTCTCTCTCTCTCTCTTTCTTTTATTTTCATCATTCACGGAGTTGGGGGGAGCACGTTCCCCATACCAATGCCTCTATTTTTCGTGTATTTTTTTGGTAAAAAAACTAAATTAGATATGATTAAGATGAGACAAAAAACATGAGACCACAGAAACGAAAAAAAAAATCTATTTTCCTTCATACCAACGTTGTTAGCTCACTGACATCAGTAATACAATATGCGTTAACTACACATGTATATACATTGCTCTACTTAGGGAAACTCATGATCATTTCTGGATGACTTCCCTTTATAGGATGACTGTCTTCAGTATATTATATACTTACATGTATAGTGAGACGAGGTGACTACGTGAATGACGACACATATGAATTGATATGACGAAGACTTCATTATGGCGATATGTCGGGAAAGCAGTGACAGAAGAAGTCAATGGCTGAAAGCACTTATTATGACGTATGCAACTACTGTGTCTACTCTTATTCCTGGCTATCATGAACAGTCCGTTACCAAAGAACAAGTCTAACTGAGTTTCTCCCGTGTGTATTCCTTTCATATATCCCGGATGGAACGATCATATCATATCGAAATGATGCACGTGTACAAGTAGGCCTATTGTGTTCGGTCCGCAAGACTTATTCACAGTACACGCCAAACAAATATTTGATACGCTTGTGGGTGCTAAATTTGGTATCAGCAGTCGAAGGTTTTTCATGCCATTCCATGCCATTATTTATTTGCTTTGATACATCGTCTATTGCTCTTGTGCTCGAACAAGTGTTATAACTGGTCTTCCTTTATGAAATGGTTCTGTGGAAAAGGGGGAAGTGCCTTTGACCGTCCGTACAGAAATGCTTAAGAAGTGTGGACTTTAATCCTATTGGTATTATATTTAAAGAGAAGGTTGATTCTTGATGAAGAGGAAAAATACTTTGTGAGCTTTCTTAATATTTTAAATTCAGTTGTAAGGAAGAATATCATAGTAGAAACGTCCAATGGAAAGGAGCGGTCCTTAAATCCCCTCGTATCCGAGAATATGACGAGAAATAGCTGAAAATGTTCAACCGAATATCTATATGTAGTCCCATAAACCAATTTCTGAGTTCAGTGCATGTAGTCTTCAGCAATAAAGGGTCAATTTCTGTTCATTTTTATCATTACACAGCCTCACAGTGTACTTCAAGCAGGCGCGTACACAGAGGGGGGGGGGGGGGGGGGTTGGGGTTAACCCCCCCCCCCCCTTGAGTTTTTTATGTTTGTGTTTCATGTATGTTTTTGGGAAACCCCCCCCCCCCTTTTGAGTTTTTTTTTTTTTTTTAATAAATTAAAATTTAAAAAAATGCCAATGGCTGACCAAAAAAAGGTGCCCTTACCCCCCCCCCCCCCCCCCTCCGCTTATTCAGCGGCTGGCTGAGTCGTTCGATTTTTTGGGGACTCTAAAAAAAAAAAAAGTTGTACACTTACCCCCTCCCCCCCCCCCCCCCCCCCCCCGCTTATTCAGCGGCTGGCTGAGGCGTTGCGAAATTTTGGGCCCGATTTTAACCCCCCCCCCCCCTTGAAAAAATCCTGCGTACGCCACTGACTTTAAGTATGTATGTCCTACATTTTCAACCTTTGCACAGTGCTCCCAGATAGTTTATACCACAAAACGATCACATGACCAGTATATTAAACTCTATCTTGAAGCAATCACTTCTGAAAATCAGTGCCATTAAATTAACCCCCCCCCCCTTGAGTTTTTGTATGTGTATGTTTTATGTATGTTTTGGGGGAACCCCCCCCCCCCCCCCCTTTTGAGATTTTTTTTTTTTTAAATAAATTAAAAAAAAAAAAAAATTGCCAATGGCTGACCAAAAAACAAGTTGCCCTTACCCCCCCCCCCCCCCCCCGCTTATTCAGCGGCTGGCTGAGTCGTTGCGATTTTTTGGGGACTCTAAAATAAACAAAATTGTACACTTACCCCCTCCTCCTCCCCCCCCCCCCCCCCCCCCCCCCCCCCCCCGCTTATTCAGCGGCTGGCTGAGGCGTTGCGAAATTTTGGGCCCGATTTTAACCCCCCCCCCCCCCCTTGGAAAAATCCTGCGTACGCCACTGACTTCAAGTATGTATGTCCTACATTTTCAACCTTTGCACAGTGCTTCCAGATAGTTTATACCACAAAACGATCACATGACCAGTATATTAAACTCTATCTTGAAGCAATCACTTCTGAAAATCAGTGCCATTAATATTTATGTTAGGTGAATATAACATAAATATTAATGGCACTGATTGCACACTTTGATATTGAGCAGTTCCTCTTTCAATTCAATTCAATTCAATTTTGGTGTATTTATATCAACATCTACAATGTACAATGCAGTAGTCCAAGGACCAATAATGCAATGTTTACATAAAATGTGCATAAAAAAGGAATGAATATATAAATGTACAAATCATAAATGTTCATACCTCAAGTTATATACATATTTTGCTAAACGATAGTAGATGGATGAATAACTGTAAAAGTAACTTGAAATGTTATGTGTTATGTAATGGGTGATTTTAATATCGATTTATTACAACATGATAAAAACAACTCGGTAAAAAAATTTATTGATATAGTATTCAGTAACTCATGCTACCCCTTAATCGACAAACCTACACGAATTACGAAGTCATCTGCCACTTTAATAGATAATATACTTACAAATAACTTACTTTCATTTCATGATACTGGTCTATTATATTGTGATGTATCCGATCACTTGCCTGTCTTTACCATTTCAAAGTTAAATGTTGCTAATGTCAAATCATCAAAAGTAAACATAGGTCACAGAATTATAAATCGGAGAAATATTGAGGCCTTAATTAGGAATTTCCACGAAGTCAACTGGTGGGATGTATATGCTGCAGAAGATCCAAACGATAGTTATATTATTTTTCAAAATAAATTTCGTGCATTGTATGATAAACATTTTCCAATTGTATTAGAAAAAAAAAAAAAAAAAAATTAAAATGTTGGATGACGAATGGACTGTTACAGTCGATCCGACATAAGAATAAATTATACAAAATGTATTTACGTAACCCATCAGACCAAAATGCTTATGTGTATAAAAAACTATCGTAACCTACTCACAGGATTAATTCGTAAAGCAAAATCTCAGTATTTCCATGACAAATTTGTACTTAATAAATCTAATGTAAAACGTACGTGGCAAACGATCAATTCACTACTTAACAAAAGTAAGCCAGCTGAGAATTCTGTATTTAAATATAACGGGGACATCGCTACAGGACCAGACATTATTTCGAACTCCTTTAATGACTTTTTTACAAGCATTGGTCCATCTTTAGCAAATAAAATCCCAGGTACCCAAACAAATTATTTACAGTATATGAATGATCCACCTGTTGACTCTTTGTATTTATATCCTACTAGGGAAAAAACGAAATGTGTAACATTGTTAGTACTTTTGGAAACAATAAAGCTGCAGGTTTGGACGAATACAGTCTAAGAGTCATTAAACAGGTCATTATGTACATCTGTAGACCCCTGTGCCATATATTCAACCTTTTATTATAGGATTTCTCGGTCACTTTCGTAAGTTGGCCACACAAATTCATTTTATGTTCATTCAATTTCGCCGATTCTGTCACCGCAGCTGTTATTTTTCGTTCAAATTCGTTTTTTAGCATTTAAATTCCTAAAACGATCATTCAAAAACATTTCATTTTCATTCGAATTAAAACGTGTTTCTTTTTCGTAAAATTTTCATTCAATTTAAAGCGAGACGATTCGCGATTACGTAATAGCGTCTTCCGTGAATTCAAATTTGTTTCTTTGCATACAGTTTCACACGTTTTGCAGACAAATTAAACATGTAAATTTTACCGAGTAGATCATATATAGAACCCCGCATGCCTAGTTCCATGCTAAATCCATTTCAGATTGTATGGGTTGGTTAGGAACAAAAATGTTATTTGTCCTCACTATGGGTGTTTACAGACTACGGTTGTATTTATTGGAGTGGCGTACCATAATGATGGTGTGGGGGGGGGGGGGGGGGGGGGGGTTTCACTAATCTATACATTGATTTATTTTATAATGTTTTGTTTTGTTTTGTTTTTGATCATTCATTCGATGTTCGTAATCTCTTTGAAGCCATTTATATTTGTGTAAATTATATTTAGTCTGTATTGAACATGTTAAGAACAATCTATGAGTATCAGTTCAATCACAATCATAATCACATTAAAATCTGAATCACCATCACACTTAATCACAATCACGATCGTGATCACAGTCACAGTTACCATCTCATTCACAATCGTAATCACCATCTCAATTAGAAATACGATCACGCTACACAATCATTAATGAGTTTGATACATTGTTTTCTCACTGCGCGCACATCTCAATAACTCATATCATGTGGACATAACTAAAGAATACACGTATACAATCTGAAATCTTGTTTTGGTTATATATTTTTTAATGATCATAATTACATCATGCATGACATTATCATGTTCGTCTACGTAATATCATTTCCAAAAGATGACCGAGTACGATAAAGTCCGTGATGAGAACATCAGTAAGATGGTGTCCAATCTTACATCTAGAGTTGTTTAACCCTCTACATGTTGATGGGCAAGACATCTAGGCATGTTATATAACTCATTTGTTTAATTTAGATGAGAAACATGTGCATATACCATGTATACCATAGGTTTATAAAGATAGACGAATATGAATGAAAACTTTGTTATTTAGAATGACCCACAGTGAAATTGAATGGTACGGACGTCCGATTTGCCATTGTTGACGAAAATGAATGCAAACTGCGCATTTGTAAGCGGTCGTTAAATTGAATGAAACAAGTGCTAAATCCATTGACCGAATAAGTAAATCAAATTAAAAAAGTGTTATTTTGAAGGAAATTTACACGCCGGCAGCTTTATTTCGTGATTTTGAATGAACTTTGTATCAAAACGAATGAAAAGCTTACGAAAGTGACCGAGAAATCCTATATTAAACGGAATTTTTCCAGATGAGCTAAATAAAGCTAAAGTAACACCAGTGTTTAAATATGGTGACAAGCGTGAATTTACAAACTATAGGCCCATTTCTGTACTGTCAGTCTTCTCTAAATTATTCGAGCGCATTGTTTATAAAAAAACTATTGAATTTCTTGACAAACATTCTATTCTCAATAAACATCATATGGTTTCCGTAGGGATTATTCAACATGTATGGCTCTTACCAGTCTTTCTAGTAAAGTCATAGACGCCTTTGAGGCAAATGAATTTGCAATTGGAGTTTTTATAGATCTGTCTAAGGCATTTGACACAATTAATCACAATATTTTACTATCTAAACTATATCATTATGGAATACGTGGTGTAGCTCTTAAATGGTTCACCAGCTATCTTAACAATCGATTACAATGTACCAAATATCAATCTTCTATTTCGGAGTTTAGGACAATAACATGCGGAATTCCACAGGGTAGCCTGCTTGGGCCATTGTTATTTATATTATATGTGAATGATATTTATAAATCTGCTGATGAATTGTCTTTTATACTGTATGCAGACGACACAAACATATTTCACAGAGATTCAAACTTGAAGTCTCTTATGGATACAGTAAATGCAGGTCTTGCATATATATGTGAATGGTTCAAATCTAATAAATGATCTGTAAATGTAAAAAAATGTAATTATATGATTTTTCACAATGGAAAGAATGCAGATTTAAATGATTTCAATATTGTTCTTGATAATTTCATATTGCCAAGGGTAGATAAAGTCAAATTTCTTGGCGTTTATTTAGATAGTTCCTTGTCTTGGAAATACCATATTCACGAAGTTGAAAGTAAGGTGTCCAAAACATTTGCATTATATCCAGACTCAAACATCTCTTGCCCAATCACATTCTACGTATGTTATATTGTGCTCTTATACTTCCATATTTTTCTTACTGTAATCTTGTTTGGGCGAATTCCTGCAAGTACAAAATACAAAAGCTTACACTATTGCAGAAGAAGATTATTCGTATAATATCCGGAATGCACTATCGTTCCCATACTGGTCCCATCTTTAATAAATTATTTTCTTGAGATTCAGTGATATCAACTTGCACCAACAGGGTATTTTCATGTATAAAAGCATGAATAACATCTTCCCATCACAATTTAGTGATTTTATCAATTTTCAATGCAACTCTAAAACCCATACGTATAATACGAGAAGCGCTGCCAACATTCATCTCCCTAAACATAGAACCCGAAGATTTCAATTTGACATTCGATACTCTGGGCCAAAATTTTGGAACAACTTACCATCTATTCTACAAAAATCGCTCTCCTTGCAGACTTTTTCCTGTAAGGCAAAAATGTATTTAATTGCTCGATATTGATACCCTCTCTTGTATTTATTTGTATTTATGTGTGAAATGACCTCTTGTGGAATTTAATGACATGTTTGTATTTTGATCACTTACGTACATGCCTCAGCTGTTGCCATTACCATATGTATATTCCCAGGACATTGTTGTCGGATAAAGCTGTTGTTTGTTTGATGATTTTGCTTGTTTTTAATGATATGTACCCGCTGTCTATTTTAAAATTGTAGTACTTCGTTATTTTTATGATGTAATCACAGACACATGCACAGCCCAAGTGAGGTAACTTTCTCTTTATAAGTGAACATGCCTTCCTATACTTAATTCTCTCCTCATTTTTTTTTCTTCTCTCTGTTCCATTTACTATTTTTGTTCTTTCCTATCAACTTTCTGTTATATAAAACGTAATTTTCATAATAATATCTATAATGTTCTTTCGGTAACTGTGTTAATTTATTATGGGCGTTCCCAACTCAAGCTATGCTTTCCGGGTTTTCGCCTCCTTCCGTATCTGAATTATTTACTGTATACTCTATGTTGAAATAATTGTTACATATATCATGTATATACACATTGTGTTTCATATTGTACTGTTGAGAAGGAAATAAATGTTAATAAATACAAATACAAAATACAAAATGTTGAACCAATTATTGCTGGTCTCATTGGTATGACTAAGATATTAAGCCCGAACGAAATAAGTTTGCTAATTGAGTTTCGGTAACAAAAAGAAAGAGGAAGTGAAATAGAATACAAACAAAACTACAATCATCTCGTCACAATTAAGTGAGTTTATTTTAGGTAAATATTTGGTTAAAGATATTAGTAACTACCTGTGAGGTACAATCTGGGTCCATCTCCCACTTTGGTGTATTCGTTTGAAGGCTGGTACTTTTATTTATGCAAAATATATATTTAGTTAGTGTATCTTCTTATTTCATATAAACATGTTTGTTAAACTACGCGTTAAAATCATTCTTAATTTTCCGGCTTCTTACTTCCACTTGTCCTTACATATTCTTGACGAAATCTACGTTTTCTCGTGAACGTATTTCTTATCTTGCCATGTATTGTGTGTATTTATGCTCATACATTTTGTGTTTGGCATTTGTGGAATAATGTTTAAATTGAATTATAACAAAAATGTTCCTTTCCCTTCAGCTCAGTTCCATTCTTTTTCTTTTCTTGTACATATGTTTCAAATAGGATTAACCAACTCTTTTCCAATCCCTTTCTATGTTCTTCCCTATCTCATGATGAATTAATGCTGTACATGTCCATGTATTCTTATTTGCTTCGTTTATTATTTTGCTATGTAATTCAAAACCACGCCCCTATTAACATATTTATCCTTATAGTATTTTCCTTATCCCTCTCTCTCTTCCTCTCTTATACACGCCAAAATACTCAAGTCAACCACAAAGGCTATATTTTCTATTCCTAGTTCTATACCAATCATAGATCTAATGGATGTTCTTGTATTCCTCCTTCTTGTTTCAAACAAGGCCATGTTTCATTTTTTTATCCTCCTTCCTTCTTTTAGGCAAATACATTTCACAAATCAATGTACCAATTATCTCCTGTTATGTGTAACAAGTTAGCAAGTTTTATTTGCATTTTTGGAGATGATTGTTCATAAAAGATTATATCGAATTATAATACAGAAGTACAAATGCACGCACAAGGCACTGAAGCAATCATGCTCTGTCGCCTGTACAAAGCACTACTGACGGTAGCGTGCATGCAGCCTCAAGGCGTGCTATAAGTTAAAGAAATTCCTATCGAACATTGAGCGGTTATGATTCTACTTGCATTTTATTACATTTACATCAGGCGTTTTTTGAACATTTCTTCTTTTTTTTACCGGTTTTTAGAAAAACATATGTTTTACGAATAAGAACATTTTTTTTTTTTACCAAATACTGCAAGTAGTATGCCATGCACTGCACCAGCTAGAAACCAGCGAGATTCGGGCGACGTTCCCGGTTTTAAGTTTTTGGGGCGACGGTCACTGGTTAGAGGGGGGAAAGAGTTTTAAAAAAAGAAGATATCCGACCGACCGACCCAATTTATGACACCTAATCGGCAATACAACATCTTTTATAAGGCCTTATTGGAGCTAAATTCAAATAACTTTACCAATGTTATAGAATGGTTGACTGTTGCAGAATATATTTTTAAATGCCAGTTTTGCTTTTTTTAATACTTTAAATGGACTTGTACATTATACCAAAAAAGATATCGTAAAAAAGTAGTGTCGCTGACTAAATTTGTAATTTCGTACAAAATGAAATGCAAAGGCATGATGTTTAATACCAAAATACAGCAGCTTGTTTGTTGTTATGACTTCGTTGTATAATATTTACAATCTAAGAAGAATAGAGAGAAAGGGGCAGAGAGAGCGAGAGAGAGAGAGGGGGTGGGGAACGTCGTTTTGCCTCCATTACCAAATAAGTTACAGTTACCGCTTCATCCGTCCTTTATACCACCCCCCCCCCAAATGTTTGAAGTATTAAACAGAGTTTAATGATGATAATATTACGATTTCCTTCTGTTACATTCAAGTATTTCATAAACACTTAAAGGGATAGGTGAGTTTTGTTGCAGAGGGCGCTATAATGAAATGATAATGAAAAGCTAAGTGTCAAATCTAAAGAACATACAATTTAGATGAAAAAATCATCTTTGTTTGATCAAAATCAGTTCAGAGACGGCCGAAATATCCATAAATAGAAATATTTCTTATATTTGTGGTGCCCCAAAAATATTCGATAATTTGAACCAGTCGTTGAAAAACAAGATAACGCCTTATACGTTTTATTCCAGCCAATGCCGATGTTGGCTTTTTTCTTTTTTTTCGTGTCGGTTATAATAAGCCAAACCAGCAAGCTCGTGTATTGTAAATTAATTAATTAACGGTCACCGACATTTTTTGAAATTGGGCTTAATTGGTATGATCGTCATGGCTAAATTTCACACATTTTGGGGTCTAAAATTACCTTCATATCAATTTTAGGTCACTAAAGAGAACTAGAAATGTCATTAATAAGAATAAGAGCAATAATCAAGCACAGTGAAGGAATTTGCTGTCTGAAACAAGAACTCAGCTATCTCTTTAACAGTAGAATTCCCAATGTACCCTGGTTCATAGGATTGGATGACAATGAATATTACTATATTGATCATTTATATATTCTTTGTTGCGTGCATGTACCGAGTTCAAATCGCATTTTTCCAACGAATGAGAAATAATCTCTTCAATCATTAGATTCAAATTCATGTAAACTATATCTCACCTTTGAAATCTGTACAATCTATCACAAAGGAAGTATGGAACATTCCCAATATTTTCTCTCAAATATTTTAGAAGATTGATGCACTATACAAATTAACGACTATGTTATGATAATATTGCCCATAGCACATGGTAGTCTTTGGAAGATATATACCATGGTGCGAATGATATAATATATACAACGAATAATACTGAACTGATTTAAATTTCATCTACGCTTTTGTAAAATTCATTCGCTATCAAGTTAGTTGGCACTGAATGGAATTCGGTGTTTTGATACATCTCACCGTCCCCCTCGCCAACCACCGGATCGTTCGTATTATCAGCACGGGAAGTAGGCGGGGTTACTGCACCGTAGAGTTCGTTGTCGATCATTGAGTCTTCTTCCTCATAAGTTTCATAGACGTTCCCGTCGGGGTTTTCATAAACGGCGTCAATTTCCTGATCAGCCACCGCGCCGTGCTTGTGTGCGCGAGGAGTTATCGGGGATGGAGCACCGTAAAGCTCGTTGTCAACCATAACCTTTTCATCTTCATAACCTTCATGAGCGTCCTCATCAGCTTCGGGAGCACCGCTCTTGGGATGACCAGGTTTTGGACTTTGTTCATCACTTGTTCCATATAAAACATTATCTACGAAACCATCTTCGGTATCAGTTTCATTCCAACCATTCGAACCCTTGATGACAGAGGGTGTGTCATCCTGTGTCACGCCCTTCCAAAGATGCGGAGAGGGTTGCTCAGCAACGGAAGTCCCAAATCCGCCATTTTGATCGCTGTCTGGCTCAAGCGTTAGATAATATGGTGCGTGAGGAGTACTGTCTGCTGGCTTTCTATCTTCGTAGCAGTTTGCAACCGCGGCATAGTTCTCCATTTCGTTTTCATCATCTGGTGAGACAGGTTTAGCCGCACGACGCCTGTAGGAAAATCAGTACCAAAGGAACACACTAAAACTTAAAGGTTAATTAAATCAACATTCGGAAGCTCTGATATATAGGAGTGACCTTTTTCAAAATGGTAAATTAACAATTTGCCATGCTTGATCGAGCTCTTACACTGTTCGAATCATCGTGTTATATGTGTTGATTATAATAAAGTACCTTGCTTCTAGAAACTGGTAAATGTTGATTTAACAGTTTAGTTTTAGAGTGCATAATTCATGAAATCACACAATTATACATACGTAACGTAAAAATACAAAGGATTATCTTTTTTAGTTTTGTATCAATTTATTTTGGTTACATTTCGGGGTGTTACGGTCCAGTCGAATGCTGGATAATATAAAAGGAATTGGGAATGATTTGTTCAAACCATGACAACTGGCACAAAGGTCGATTTTGTTTTTGCTAATGCTAAGTTCACACCGACGCCGAATTGATGGCGCATTAAATCGGCGAGCAAAGCGGCGGAAAAGCGTAACAAAGCTTAATTAAAGCGTAAAAACCGTAATAGAGCGTGAGAAAGCTTTGAGCAATTTGGGACATTCGGCAAGAGCGCCATTCTTTTTTAAACTGTTTAAAAATTTGAGGCGATCTGTCACGAATTGCGTAAAGCGGGGAGAGCGTATTAAAGCTTATCAAAGCGTCACAAAGCTTATCAAAGTTTTGCTCTTGCCGAATGTCCCGAATTGCTCAAAGCTTTCTCACGCTCTATTACGGTCTTTACGCTTTAATTAAGCTTTGTTACGCTTTGCCGCCGCTTTGCTCGCCGATTAAATGCGCCATCAATTCGGCGTCGGTGTGAACTTAGCATAACATATCTCAGGAGATCGTGAGATTTTTTTGAAAAAATGACGCCGAATTGATCGCCGATTTAAAGCGTGACATTCGGCGTCGGTGTGAACTAGGCATTAACAGTCTTGGATATAGAGCGTAGACTTGATTTTTTTTAACAATCTCTAAAGAAGAAAAAATACTCGCCGAAGCATGGAATCTTGATAATTATTTTCATCAAAAGAGTGTGTTTTTGGCTAAAAACATTAAAGTTTCCTGTGTTGAAAAAAGGAAGAATTCATATATCAAATAGTTCTGGACCACGTGTGATCTTTTATATTTTCAACATTAATCGCCAAATTAAAACATGCCTCCAAAATGTAAAAGTAAAGAATCATAGTGAATTTGGGGCAAAAGAAAGAAAAGTGGCGTTATTGTGTACTAATAATGATAACTAATAATAGACTAAGATTATTTTTTATTAAAATATATACCTTCTGAACAAGACGGTGGTTAAAACGATTACCACTAAGATGAAGAGGATGACCACCGAGCTTCCAGCTGCAATAACTTTCAAGAGGAATAATATAAAGATATGTATTTGTGTGTATATATGTATATATATATATATTTATATATATATATTTAGCACAAACATATTTTGTTTCCATTGGAAATTGTTTTCTACATTGAAATCTTGTGTTGAGTAGCCTTTATGTACATGATCACTGTATATTAGATGAAGGATTGCATTTTGAAATAACTATTTCACAATGTTCTGTTTTAAACATCGGATTGTTATATACATCTTCAATAAATGATTTTGCATTCATTCTATTTTTTTCCTTTGCAGAACGAACTAACATAACTAAGTGTGTTCTTTTATTGTGACGTTAGAATGTTTGTATTCATGATTTTCTTCAAATTTTTATCAAACAAAATTTTTCTTAAAGAACCGCATTTGACATGTACCATTGCCGATTAGATATTGAAAATAATGATAATTCTCTGATAATCGCAAAGTTACTCACCTCCAGAAGGTAATGAATTTCCCTTTGGACTTTCTGTGATGAAAACGAAGACATTGGAATTTTAGAACCAACAGTGAGAATCAAAAGAAACCAAGACCACTTAGTTATGTAATGTATTATAATTGATTATGTTACTCTAATAGATTTTTCATAAATATTTGCTATCTGTATTAACTTTGCTCGTAGTGAATTAATACTCTTGGCTACATGTCTTTAGTTTAACGTTTTAATATTTCTATCTTGTACTATTTAAATATAGTTTGTACCTGCTTATTTTTTTACTTTGTAAAGCTCATAGAAAAACTTCTGTTTATTATGCGCTCAATAAATCTATATATCTTTATTATTATTATCATAAATAATACATAAGTAATGTAAAACCAAAATCATTGGCGACATGATTGTTTTCTTCTTCTAAACTTCACACGCTGCTAGAGCACCTTTCACGGCAAGAACCTTTGTTGAATTGTAAAAGTTCACTGTTGTGTCAGACTGGTCAGTTGCTATCTCATATACCAACCATAGCTATTTAAGACCGACACTTGTTTAAATATGTCACCAGTTGCGGGTTTTCAATATCAGCGAGGGGTCATGGGGTGGGAGCTGCTATATTAAGTCCTTAATATATCGTCCGACTTAAGTAGCTCTTCAGAGCTAGCAAAATATGTACAGAACAGTTGACCATAGTCAGCTAAAGCTCTCAGTCGTGATTTAATCATTTCGAGTCATTCTTGGATGTGGAACAATCGATATATTCTTGAAAAAAGTTCATACTCGCCAATGTTTCTGGGTTTACTGAAGGTTTTATGAAAAAAACATTAAGCAAAAACAAATATGAAAGTGCTCTAACGATTTTAGCAAGCATTGTCTTTTTGCTTTTATTCCAAATCAAAATAAGGAATTGTATTTCTTGAAATTAGGATATATTCGAGAGCTACATTCTAAAACCCCCGAAGTTACGTCACTTATATTTTGAAGGTCAAAGGAGTAGCATTTTCAAACTGGTAGACGAACTCTTTTAGCATGCTCGATTCAGCCTTTATAATGTTGGATCTAACATGTTACAAGTGTTATGTACGATTTTGGGAATGGTGACTCTCATCGGACCTTTCAAACGTCGATTCGATATTTTGAGCTTTTAGAGTGGTAGGATGGAAATATGATCATGATGCAATAAGGAAGTTCTTCTAGATTAAATTTAAATCACAAATACTTTATTTAAAGCCATAATAGCATGTCAATCGCAACTGAAGGCTTTGTTTATGAACGGATGGGGGTGGGGGTTAGGTAGGGTTTTTGACTCCTTAATTTGTTGACAATTTTTTGGAGAGAGCAACGAGAGGAACGGGGGATCACCCCCTCTCCGCCAGTGCTACGCTTGGTAACTTTGTTTAAAAGTTGTGTCAAGAGCTCTTAAATATATTCAAACATGTGGATTTTGGAGAAAACCATGTAGTTAGTGCTAATGATGTTAGTAGCGATGTTGATAAATATGCCGTCGTTGTCAATGACATTTCTAAATCAAGAAAAGAGAAAATACGATAGTATCCGATATAAAATAAAATGTAAGTAAACTAAAGCAAATGCTGTGATATTTTTTTCTAAAACACTCAAATCTAAAGTCGTATAGATGTAGTTTTATCATGCACACAAGCGGTAAAATTATCGGGGGAAATCTAAATGAAAGCTGAAAGAAATCAGGACCTTTTTTGATAATAAGCTCATTGTCAGTTATTAAGGATCATCTTTTCCAGGAATATGTTCCTTTCATATTCTGTTTTATCATGCTTCAAATACATTGATACTTTATGTATATAGATACCTGCTATAATTCAATCAATTGTAATTATGCTGGGAACATAATTCAAATTGAGAAAGTATTCGAAGGGGTTCAATGTGACTATAGATATGAGCCCAGCGATTAAATCATGCAAAAACACCATCGAAAGTCAACGTAAGATGATCTAATGAGCACCGTTCAACACCTTTTGAAACGTGCTAACCCTAACCCTACGCGTCCGGTCGGGTAGTCCTATTACACGACCTTTCGTGAAACGAAAACGGAAGACCATTATAAAGATGCACGTTAAGGACGCAGCCTTTCGTAGATTCGCCTTGTTCATAAAAGATCGGATAATGCGACCACCCGACCCGACGCGATGACCCTTGTTTGAACTCTACTTCTTCAAACATTTTAGATGTCGATTATGGAATTCCTCAAGGGTCAACCCTCGGGCCGCTGCTTTTTACGATTTATATAAATGATTTGGTTAACAGAGTAAAACATTGTAACATTCATCTTTATGCAGATGACACTGTGCTATATTTTTCCGATAAAAATGTCTGTAATATTCAAAGAATCCTAAATATCGATTTAAACAATGTTCACAATTGGCTATGTCAGAACAAACTTAGCCTTAATGTTGAGAAAACTATTAGCATGTTATTTGGATCAAGTTATATGTTATCAAAATATAATATTTTTAATGTTCAAATTTCTGGCAAAGCTATTACACAGAAAAACGTGGTTAAATACCTTGGTATGCAGCTCGATCCTCGTTTAAAATGGGATATTCATATTGATGAAATGTGTAAGAAAATTGGAAAAACAGTTAACTATCTTGCCCGACTCCGCCATTGTTTACCTCAAACTCAATTAAAGTTAGTTTACAATTCAATAATTTTACCCCTGTTTGATTATGCTGATATTGTTTATGATTCCGCTAGCAAGAAACATGTTGACCGACTCCACAAATTACAAAATAGAGCAGGTCGAATCATTTTAAGTGTAAACCCCTATGATCATATTTCTAACAACGAAATTCACGGAAGATTGGGGTGGCCCTTATTACAATCTAGACGAAAGTCACACCTGCTCACGATGGTGTACAAATCATTACACAATCTTGCCCCTTCTTATTTGAAGGATCGTTTTAATTATAATAATTATTTATACGGGTTGAGATCCCGGGGAAATTTAGCTCTACCCAAACCGAAATCCGAGAGCTGTCGGAGAATGTTTTTATATAGAGGCTCGCGAGAATTTAACCGCTTACCTAACAATATTAAACTCTCCAACAGCTTAAGTGTTTTTTGCAAAGAACTATCTGCCATTCATTGATCTTGCCTAGATTTTCAGTGGTATTATGCCTTGCCAGAAGTTACACTTAGCTGTGGGGGGGGGGGGGAGGGGGGCGGGGGGGACACATTACTAGTAATTAGGGTAGACATGTATTTAAGTTCTACTTGTGTATGTAAACATAATTGTGTAAATCAAGCTGCTGTTTGAAACTATTGATGCTTTTTCTTTCGTGTAGCCCGAAAGTGTATGGTATTTTTTGCCTCGTCTTTCTTTCTACTGCACGATGGCTGAATGCTCAAATTTGTGGGTTTGTTTTGATTGGTACGCGGCAATACACCGTTTTCCTCTTGTGGTCAAGTTTACTCATGCCTGCCCTAGGACAAGCTATGTAATCACCTGATAGCGAGCGGCCGCATCACAATGGTCGGAATGCGAATCGCATTCATTTGCGTTGCTAGCTGGGATAAGCTTTTTAACTTGTCCCGGCTGGCAACAAGCACTGCGTACCTTCTATTGGGGTGCGATAGTTTGTTGTCAGGTGTGCGTATGGCATTTTTAATTAGCGTTTGATGATGGCGTGTGTATAAATTTTGGCCTCATAGGGAAAATCGTTTATTGACGTTTATAGTTGAGGATCGACTGTCGGATAGAGAATTAGACAACACAGTGGGCGGGTCTCTCGCGTGGGGTTTGGAATTACATGGTGTTATGCTGGGCGCGTCCGGGATCCGTGAATAAGGTAGCATATTTTGTACTTGTTCATTCACCTATTCAATTGCTTTGATTTCTTTCCCCGGACGCGCCAGGCGTTACATGTGCCTTCCACACGCTTTGCAAGAGAGTTCTTCTCCATTTCTCTTTCTCCCTTTCTCTCTCTCTCTTTCTCTCTCTCTCTCTCTATCTCTCTTTCTTGCAGTCGTTCCTCTTACTGTTTTGCGCATAGCGGGTTAATTATCCGCAAATCTCAGCAATTGTAAATGTATAGCCTTTTCTTGCTTTTAATTGTTTTGTTTCATTGGTTAACACGAAAGAGGACATGCAAGTGTTATACTCAGCAGCTTGTGCATTATTTTTAAAATTTCTATTTACGTAATGTTTCTTTTAATTGTACCTGGACCCCCAGGAAGAACAGTGTCATATATTTTTATGACACTGAACGGGCAATCCAGCCAATCATTTTTAAGCAATCTATATACACATGTAAAATTTCTTTTTTTTTTTTTTAATTCTGTTATGTTTCATTTCGTTTTATGTCATATGTTATTTGTCTTTTTAATATGATTGGAAAATAAATACAATACAATACAACAATACCCTGATGATTCGACTAGTAAGCCATTTTGAAAGTCTGCGGGATCGTGTTTAAAACAGATTAATATCTTGATTTAATGTCAAACCTGTTAGTGATCCTGTGCTTTGCGGAGAAGCTTGTGTAGTAAAGGTGAATGGTGTCGTAAGCCTTATCTCTGAAAGAATGAAAATCAACGTCTAACTTTTAGTTCAACATGAAAAAAGTCCTTAAAGCAGGTGGGCTAGAGTGGCTGAATTAAAAAAAACATGGTAACGAAGGCTGAGAAAATATCAATAGGCAAGTGTTTAATGTGAACTGCATGATGTTAATAAAGTCAAATTAGTTCAGGTGCTTGCATTGTGTCAAAAAAAGCCATGAAATAAATATGAACACTTTAAATACCGCTCAAATCAATTCAACATGCAGAGGGTTATGAATTCGGAAAATGATAATAAATGCAGTGCATGGTCGCAAGTAGCCTTTGATGGAACTGGTGTAACCCCCAATGTTAAAAGCCCTAACCAATGACATAGAAACGTTCTAGGTAAATCTCTGTCGGGCCTGACCTCTGTACAAAATATGCATTATCACATGTGTTATATTTCGGTCCAACTTGACTCTCAATCCAAGGGTTGAGGGTTCGAATCCCAACCCAAAACCAACGTCTTAAAGCACATTTGCTTCCGTCCACCCAAGAGTACTTGGGTACCTGCAAATAGCTGGGTATGAAGAATTTCGGAGCCCGCAGAATAGTAGGCCTTTTGATACTGATGCGGCCACCCTGGGGAAATAAGACACGAATTTAAGTATATATATATATATATATATATGGTTGCTTCCATTCTGTACTATTATGACACACATTGTACACATGGTGTTGTTTGTTTGCGAACCTATTAATCAATTAATGAATGTCTTACCTTTATTGCACGTCGGACCAATGTAGCCTGATGGACATGAACAGCTGAATGAAGATTCATCTACGTCTAAGCAAGTACCTCCATTTATACACGGGTTGCTGTTACACGGGATGAACTCTGGGAAGACAAAAAGATTACGTAGCACAGGATTAGTCAACAAATTCGTATCATGGATTTTATTAGGAAAAAAAAAACGCTAAACTATACAACAAAATTACAGAACAAAAAAGCCAGAGTTGAAACAACTGGTAAGCATTGGTGATCCCGAAATGTCTTCGGAACTACTCATCTATAAACTAAAAAGTGAAATTACAAATAAATGAGATATTCTTCATAGACTATTTTTCCTGTTTCATAAGGATGAATGCGTTTTGGAGGATGCAACTTTCTCGTATTATTAGGGGTTAGCTTAAATTGGCTACATTGAGGGTCTTGAATATATACATGTACCATTGTAGCTAGAAACTTAAAAACCTAGACATTTTATAATTATAACACGATCGCAAAGTTCTCCGAAATAAAATCAAAATTTACCTGTTGCAAAAGCCTTTACCATAACCCCTTAACCTCTGCTAACATAACAAAGAAGTATGAATTAATCCGAGCATGATTTTCGTGGATATAAATGAGTATCAAAATTGTATTTTTCAAAAGTCTTTGCAATATCCGTCAATATCAATGTATACAAGTTAAGTATATCTGACCTTCTTCACACGTTTGACCAGTGTAGCTTGAAGGACATGTACATGTGAACGATGATCCGTTCACGGTGCAGGTCCCTCCATTAACACAGGGGTTACTGTAACACGGGCTGAGTGCTGGGAATAGAAAACAGATTTACAGTAAATATCGAGAACAAGAGAAGACATTGACAACTCTAATAAGTAGCCTCCATTCAAACCTAAAATCATCGTGATCGTATTTAGAACGAGCTTAATTTTGCTTTAAAGTCTTACAACAATGTTGTAACAATTACGCGCCTAATAGCACAGTATTAGGCGCGTTCAACTGTAAACTTATTATTACAATTATTATCATTATTATTATTATTATTATTATTATTGGTCATTCCCAAGTCTCTCGGAGAGAAATTAAAGCCGTGTCTTGCCTGGTTCCTTAATTACAAGCAGACGTATGCTATCCTAGCAGTCATGTAAAATAAACCAACAAACAAATCTACCTGCCCTACATACGGGGCTCTCTTGCAAAGCAGGTTACATGTTCTGAATAGACTTCCCTCCATAAAGAACACATACTAATTATATGAATGAATTAAAAATTAAAAAATTAAAAGTAGAGGAATAAGTAAATATCTAAATAAATAAATAAATATCAACTTACCTGAACATGTAAAGTTGGGTGTACTCCAGTTGCCTGTATGCTGACAGAAGCTGATTGGTTCATTATCAGGAATATAACCATCTTCACAGGTGTATAGAGCTATATCTTGATACACTGATCCTAGTATCATGTTGGAGGAAAGTGTGACGTTTGGTGGGCTTTTCTCGCATTCGACAGCTATTCAGAAAAAACACCGAACACAGGATAAATATAATGTCCTTGTTCATAGCTCACGAAGGGATTCTATTATTTCTTTTGACATTCACACATAGTGTTGGTATAAATTTGTTTAAAATAATTTTGTTTATTTATCACTAGCTCTTACATCAGCATACCGTATTGTAATCCTACATGAATAATAATTTTATTAACGGTAATAATGTAGATTAAATGTATATAGCGCCTTGCTTGATAAGTTCTGTATTAAACGGATTTTCAGCAGCATATTACTGAAGATTGATAGCTGTCACCACGCTAGCATTTTAACCACCGTCTTAAAGAATGTTTATGAAATACGGAATATCATCTGCAAACGTTAAAGCGGACCTCACATGCGTTTGGAGGAACAAAACATGGTATTGTAATTAATTCACTTGACTCTTATTTCATTCGTTGAGGGTTCGGATCTTATCCCAGCATAAATGTCCTTTGGCAAGACATAAATCCACATTTGCCAGTATCCAGCCAGGTGTAAATAGGCACTTAGCAATTCCTGGGGTAATAATAATTCGAGAGCCTACGGGAACATGAGCAAGATCAGTTTTAATGCTGATGCGGCTACTCTGTGGGTAAATAAGATCCAATATTATTTCTTATTTATTAAAAAAAATAGTCACTTTACCTTCACATGATGGTCTTTGATGATTCCATGCTCCATCACTCATACACCTTAAAACGCTTTCTCCAGATAATGTATATCCCTCCTGACAGGTGAAATGAAGAGTGGCATCGACAGAGTAAGTTGTTCTATTATTTGGTAAATGATTACCATGCAAAGGTTTACCTGGGTCACCGCAGGCAGGAATTCCTGAAACACATGGAATAAACTTAAAATGTCCCTAGAAATCCTGTCTATTCGTGTTAATGCTCACATTTTAACAAAATAATATAACGTTAGAAAATCAAAGTCGATATAATTACATTGCATTTATGCCGCAGTCCCACTAACAAGATCAACATCACCCGACAATAGAGCGAACATAAATTGAAGTATCATGAATGGCCAATGTAGTCGGTCGATTTGGAGTCGATATGGAGCCAGTTTGGCGTTGTAACTGAGGTAGTAGGGGATGTTAAAGACACAGAATAGTGGGTTCTCACGGGGAATTTGAAACCATTCGGGTGTTTACCCAATAACAGGTGTTGTCAATCACCAGTGTTAGCCTTAATTTTGTATGAAAAACAAACATTATGTAATGCTTTGCATTTTACACATATTCCAGTTATGAAGTCATTATTTTACGTTTCCCTCACCCGCAGACTCTCCGAGAGACTGGGGGTATGTCTTGATAGGACTACGGGTTTGTTGCGTGCAGACTTGTACACCCGTTTATGGTATTTCCATTAAGTCGGGTGTCAGGGAATTATGGCCTTCTGCACATGGAAAGTGACCTCCCTCACGAGTCGGCAATAAATGAAAATCGTATTTAATCATTGAAACAGTCAGGCGCGCAGATTGGGATTGGGGGGGGGGGGGCAAACATTCCATGGGGCTCACCTTCCAGGGGCAGTGACGTAATGAAAAAAAACGTTCGGAAGGGGGGGGGGGGAGACGAAAAAATCTGCATCACCACCAGTCTAACACGTTACTTGCAGGTCCCGCGGAACGTTTTTCAAAGTGGAGTATTAACGATCAAGTAGAGCGTAAATTGGCGTGGGGTCCAGGGCATGAGCCTCGGCAGGGGGTCAAGGGGCTGAGCCCCCGGAAGCTCAAGGGTTTTAGGTATTTAATTACGGTCAGATGAGCATCCAGGGGCCCTCTTTAAGGCCATTGACGTGTTCCAGGGGGCAGAGCCCCCGAAAGCTCAGGGGTTTTAGGTATTTAATTAGGGTCAGATGAGCATCCAGGGGCCCGCCTTAGGGCCCTTGTTTGGGTCCAGGGGGCAGAGCCCCCGGAAGCTCAGGGGTTTTAGGTATTTAATTACGGTCAGATGAGCACCAAGGGGCCCGCCTTAGGGCCCTTGGTGGGGTCCAGGGGGCAGAGCCCCCGGAAGCTCAGGGGTTTTAGGTATTTAATTACGGTCAGATGAGCACCCAGGGGCCCGCCTTAGGGCCCTTGGTGGGGTCCAGGGGGCAGAGCCCCTGAAAGCTCAGGGGTTTTAGGTATTTAATTACAGTCAGATGAGCATCCAGGGGTTATGAAGATTTTAAAAAGTTTTGAAATAACCGGGTCTGGAAGAAAAACTACGCTCTTAACCCATGCTTTGTTACCGGGTCTTAGTTTGGAAGATGGTGGGGTCCTAGTTTTGAAGATTTTTTAATTTTTTGGAAATAACCGGGTCTGGAGCAAAGACTGCGCGCTATACCCATGCTTTATTACAGGGTTTTAGTTTTAAATTCGACAAAATATCCCTTCAAATTTATTA